>JBBULP010000497.1:0-48633 GCA_038048775.1 Picocystis salinarum | reverse complement strand
ACGGGCTTCCTTCGGCGCGTCACGGACAGGCTGGTTGGATCGGCTGGCAAACCTTCCATTTCCCATGGGAGTATATTCTTTGAATCCAGAACAGCATGGTTGTCACTGGCAGTCACTTGACTAACACGAAGACGACAAAATCGTGTGTTTCCACGCATGGATGGGGACGTGGTGAAGAGCCTGCTGGTCGTGCGTGTTTGGCGATGGCTGGTGGTTTGGGATGGTTGGGAGGATCTCTTCGTGACTCGGTCCACGTTCCGACCACGCGTCGTGGCGCATTCGCTGCTGCAAAGGAGCCTTGTGGTGTGGTGGAGCCGTCCTCGTCTGCCTTCTCCCTCGCGAATCGTGCGCTCCGCTCCGTTTCAACGGCAGAGGTTTCGATCTCCATCGACGCCACGTCGTTCCCACACGTCGCAGTGACCTGCTTCCCTTCCACGCATCCCGTGCATTGCTCTACCACGACGCGGTCGACCGCTCCTCGTGGTGCGCATCCGTCGTGGCACCGACCTGTCCCTGGCAGATCTCCGGAACGAATCCATAAACCCTACCCAAATTAACCTTCGTGGCACCGTCGGTTGTGCGTTCGATTCGACGGATCGAATCGCCAACGAATTCGTGGTCGAAGGCGCGCATCCGCGATGGCGAAGCGCTTCGCGAGCGACGGAAGGGAGGAAGAAGGCGTGGAATCCGAGTTGGAAGGACGAGAGGGAGGTGGAGGTGGCGGTGGTGGAGCGACAGGTTCGGAAACGGAGGTGCGGACGTGGACGAAGCTGTTGCGTTGGACAGGATACGAAGCGTACTCCAAGCGACTCATGCAACAGAAGCTGCAGGCGTGGCGTCCCATCATGAAGCCAAAACCCATCTTCGTGTTTTTCCTCACCTTCGGAATGGCGTGGATGGCACTCGGCATCGTGTGCCTCGTGACGAACCTCGACCTCCACGTGGAGAAGATCCGATACGACGACCGTTGCGAATTCGACGGACTGAACCGAAAAGACGCGCAAGAACTGCTCTGGTCTGCGAATGGAGAAGGATTGATGTGCGAGTTCAACTTCACCGTGGGAAAAGACATGGGATCGCCGATCTACGTGTTCTACGAGATCGATCCGTTCTTTCAAAACTACCGCAGATACGTCCGCTCCGTCGATTACAACCAGCTGCACGGCAAAGACGCCAACGGAACAAGTGCAAGCATCTGCAGCCCACAAGAATTCTTGGGTGGAGACAGAAACGAATCTTTGGCCAACGACGGATTCATCAATCCGTGTGGCTTGACGGCATGGTCCTTCTTCAACGACACGTTCAGCCTCTACGAAACCAACGAACGTGCGCAGATAGAAGTCGATGAAAACAACATTGCATGGACATCCGACATCAACGATCTCTTTGCCGACTACGACGCTGTGAACTTCAACACCGTGCCAAAGTATCGAGGTGGAGGCAACCTCACCGTGCCAGTTAACCAGAATCAACACTTCCTGGTGTGGATGAGGGTGTCGGCACATCCGCGGACAAGGAAACTGTGGGGAGTCATACGAGAAGACCTGCAAAAGGATACAGTGTTGACCCTCAGTGTTCTGAATCGATTCAATACATATCAACAAGGGGGAGGCAAATACCTGATCTTAACCACGCAAAGCTGGCTTGGTGGTGAGAATTACGTGCTTCCAGCGGTCTTCATGGTTGTGGGTGGGATCTTCATCCTGGTGGCATTCGCGTACCTTGTTGTCCTGGCATCTAAGGGATACCCAAAAGTACCCACGTGGGAATCCCTCTCGTGGAATCAGCGGCTCGACCGGAAAAAACGATAGAGGAGAGAGGTCCGCAACTCTGCCTGGGGCCTGTACGTTTGGACACAGGGTGCAGTGCCAACCGATCCAACATGTTGGAATGTGTACCTTTATTCCGTGCAGCCAGAGAGAAGCTGCGATATTTCGGTGCATTAGAATTGCCTGCAACCTGGTTTCAATCTCGCACTTGGCGCATGGCCATTTCCCACACGAGCCACTGTGCCGCGTTTGCTGGGAATGCTCGCATAACAGTCGTTGAAAAGCCAGCATAGAGAGATCGGGTTCCGCCATTCTTGAGAGCTCGCTTTACTTGTTGAAACAGCCCAAAGCTGTAGAGAGTTGTCCCTGGTATGGCCGTTTGGACCCTGCTTTTGGCCAAATCGATCGGGAACACAGTTGACCACATCAGCACCCCTGCTGTCCCTCCACACAGAATGGAGGAGAAGCATTCATGCACGGGGCTCTCTGTGCGTGGCAATGCCTTCCGGAGTGCTTCATAGGCTGTGAAGAAAATGGCATTGCCAGGGATCTCTCTTGCCAGGGTGCCGGTCACTCCCCTTGCCAAGCCCTTGTATCCCTCTCCCTGCACAGTCAGCCGCAAGCACTCTGCAGTGTTTCTTGCGTATCCTGCTTGCAATCTGCATTTGATCAACTCAAACGGACTAAGAACAAAACTGATGCACATCCCAGAGACAGCCGATGCAATGGCCAAATGTGTCAGGGTGGAATTCTCGCTCGAAGAACTGGATGACGCATGGCGTTCCTCTTCATGGTGCTGATTCTGTGCACCTTTCCCATCCTGAGCTTTTGTATGCGGATTTCTTGTTGCTTCCCATCCATCAAGGCGATGCAGCAAGCTGTGAATGATGCAGTAATTGATCCCAGTCTCCAAAGCACCGCCCACCAGCGGTGGAAGTAGCCCACGATACAAACCTCTTGTCACCTGCGATTTCCACACGTGCAGCACCGCATTCCTTTGTCAGAATCAACGAAGCTGAACGTTTGCGTAGATCGTGCATGTTTCCGCCGATTCCACACGTGCACTTGCAAAACGTGCTTCGTGATCGAGGTCGACGACGTGCAGATGCGCACCCCTTCGTGTTGCAGGATGTGCTGCGCGCAGTGCCAGGCGTTGCGAAAGGCCCCTCGTTCAGCCGTTTGCATCCGCACTTTGACGGTGTCGAAAGGGTGTCCAGCCGTCACGTTCGCAGCGCCAGCAGCTGCACCTCCGAACCCGTCCTCCATGGCGAGAACAAACAGATATGACGTTCGAACCGACTCCAGTTCATGGAGTCCAGCTGGAATACCCAGTGAAGTGCAAGAAGGGATGGAGAGGAGCATCAATATGCAAGTATGTTGATAACATTTGCTTTTGTATGGAATGCAATGGGTCAAACCAGACCACCCAGCAAAGTTTGAAACTGAGCGGGTGTGTGTACAGATGCGGCCTTGGATGGCAATGCCTTCAACGATCCGTGCAGCAGCTTGTACGCGTCTTCAATCTCAGACGCCATCTTTCGCACCAAATCAGACCGAAGGCTGGGGGACTGCACAGATTGAAACTCTGGTAGACTCTGCTGCTGGGACGCAAAGTGATCAAACAGACGATTCAAGGCTTCCACAAGCATGTCAGGAGCAAGAGCCGGGTCCTGTAAAACATCAGCATCGGATGATTGTTCGTGGTGGATCTTTATTCGCTGGACTAATTCGTAAGCGTCACATTCTTGGAGTAAGTTGCCCACCTCTCTATCCACCAGCACACGCGATAGATTGTCCAACGTTTGGGACAGCGCAGATGCCGCCTTGCGTAGGGCTGGTTGGCCAGATACAGCAGAAAGCATTGTCGAACGACAATTGATCAAGTATACGCAATAAGTGGCACTATGTCTATGTAGTTTGGATTGGTTGTCACTGTCCAGCCTAGAGGCTGACCTCTCACAAATATCTCCCAGAGGTGCCAAGAAACCATCCACAAGTCGATCCAGCCCAGCAGGCTCCTCGCCCTGGGAGCGCACTGTGTTGCTTGTCTGCAGTACCTCCGACATCTCCTGCAGAACATCTTTCACCACTTGAGGCGGACTTAAATCTCTTGGTGGAAGTGGCGGATTGCGTTGAATTCTAGCCATTGAACCGTTGAGTTGGTCAAAGAAAGATTTCTCCGCCAATCCCTTGCAATCCCTAATTGTTCGGGCTAACAAAGAATCATCCCCAATACTTCCTTGCAGCATTTCAACATATGAACCTAGAAGATTGATGAGTTTAAATATATCCAACATGTGAATGTTTGACGAAAGCACCTGCTCAACCCGAACTTTGAAAGGTCTGCACACGCCTTCGAATATTTTGTCCAGGGTAACTTCGTACGAAACTGGAAGATTTGCCCTCACTCCACCCTTTTCATCTTTGAACAAGGCACACACAATGTCTTTTTCAGCAGCCAATGCCTGATGTAGCCAAGCTAACATGTCTCCTACATACCTATGCGGATCATGAGCGTGCATTTCGATTGGTCTGGGATGACCAGCAGGTCCGCCCCGTGTTAGTGCATTGATGAACCTTCTGAACAGCGCATTGTGGCACATGTTAGAAATCTCTTCAGCGCAATATTTGAAGAGGATAGGCCTTTCCTGAAGCGCCAGGGCAGCATGGCCCAGCAATTCGTGTGGTTCAGGCGTGTCATCATCGCTCATAGCATGGAATTCGTCTTGGACCCATCGACACAGTTTCTCATATGCTGCTTCCTGATACCCTGCCATAACATCCATTAGTTCCAGCCCTGCTCTTTGGTGGTGCGTGCGCAACAAGCTCTTGCAGTTGGCATGGATCTCTTGTACATGCTTAAGCGCAGCAAAGAATTCTTTGGAGATGGTATTGCCTTGTAACGCAGTCACTTCTTCCGGTAGCAATTGGTAGGTACCCAGGAACGATCCAACAAGCTCTTGTCTCCGTCGATTGGCATCCAGTTCGACCGTCAATCGTTCGGTTTCTCGCAGGAGATCGAAGGTGGACGCTTTGCTTTCGGTGAGGGTGTCACACATCTTGTCGCAGGCTTCGACGAGTTTTGCGATTTCGTCTTCCACAAGGTCAAGGTCTTCCAGCACGCGATTCGCTTCCTCCAGCATCAATTCGTTGATTTCTACGCTCCTCTCATCGATGGCTGCACGCAGGTGTTGCCTGGCTTTGGGATGGTTTTCGTGGTAGAATTCCGACAGGCTGGAAAGGGCAGCTACCATGTCTGGTGTGTCGGTCCTTGTCTCCAGCACCTGTTCCCATCCACGTTTCACGCGTCAGCTCCTCTTTTCCATCGATTTTGCAACGGACGAGATGGTCGAGGCGAGGCATGGCCTTGCCTCGTTCACGTGTCTCGTGCATGTTGTACACACGTCGTTGCACATGGTCACGTACCCGTTTGACTTTTCGGGTGGTTCCAGAAGCAGGTGCAGATGAACGCATCCTTCCTGACCTTCTTGCGCCTCACTATGCTTCGAGCGAACGTTGCGACGCCGCGTCTTCCACGACGCGACCGACGAAACACCGCCGATGCCCACGTGACCTTTTTGCTAAACCCTAAACTTAATTCGAAGGGGAGGGCACGATTCGGATCACCACCATTGTGTCATTATGGTGGTGGTGGAGGTGAAAGGACAACGTGAAGACGCGTGATGGGATCCATGGTGGTGTCGCGTGCCAGGAACGAGGTGCAATGAGATGGACGGGCAAGTTTGGATGAGACGAGCGCATCTTGGTCTTCGTGAAAAGCGAGGAAAGCTCCCCACACGGAAGATGGTGTGAATGGTGTTGAAATGGCAACCGTCATTCATCAATGCATGCAAGGAGGAGGATCTGCTCCACGAGAGGAGCGGCTAAGTTCCAACCTACAATCCAAGCACGTCCCTTCCTCGCGTTCCACAAAAGTTTTGAAGTGTTCATTGCGTGGATGATGCGACCCTCTACGCGAAGTACTTTTTAGCTGCAAACGGCAAAATAAATGTGATGTGGAATGCAGGGTGCTTACATCACCAAGTTGATCGACCATCTAGCTCGTGCCAAAGCGACGGCATGCCTTGCGTGAAAAGATGCGTCATTCTCAAGCAGTTAGCGCAACCTTTGCAAGGCAACATCATGCTTGTGCTTTTTGACTCGAGCTCCCCACGCCGAATGCTCGTTGATGATGTGTAAAAACATAGATGCCTACTTGTTCCAGCGTCGTCATCGGTTCACCAAGCTTGCCACCTTTGTCTTGATTGATACAATCGGCTTTGCATCGACAGCTTCTCTCACCATTGTGAACGCATGTGGATGGAACGGTTTCGTTTGTGTTCAAGAATGGGATTGGCTTGTGTGAACATGGCATGCAACAGGATCAACCACACCAACCTTTGTTGACGAACTCAATCTGATCCAGGTCGAACACAACTGTACATGAATCGACCGACTGTGCGCCCAACGCGAATGGCAGACGCACGCACGAACTTCACCGCACTGCAAGTGGACGAAGCGGTGGAGGAGAAGGTGGAAGGACGTGGACAGGAACGCAAGGTCCTGCACAAAGTGCTGCTGCACGCCTTTGCAGGTTCCTCCACTGCGCTCGTCGCAGCTACGTTCTTGGACGGCAGTCGCTTCGGGTGGCATCCCACGATGATGGCCGCCGCATACGCATTTGCTATGGCCCAAGGAGTGCATCTGGCAACAGACGCGACGAAGCTACCACCAGGAAGCCAAAGATTACAACAACTTATCGTGCATGCGTGGACCATGGCTGCTGCAATCGGATGCGCAGGTCTTGGAGCTTACGCCATCTATTCCAACAAAGCACTGCACGGTAAGCCGCACTTTGTTACGTTGCACGCAAAGGTTGGGCTGGCAACGCTTTGTTTGAGCATCGTTGCGCCCTTGCTCGGTGTGGTGTCTTTCAAAAAGCTAGGCATCTATGAGAAACTACCGGTTGCATTGCAAGCGCAATCGAAATGGCTTCACAGAAACACGGGAAAGATTACTTTCTTCCTTGCGGCGGGGGCTTCTCTCTTGGGCCTGAACACGCCCTCAATATTTAAGGGATGGGTCTCTTTGGTGATCATGGGACTTGTACTCGCTAACAGCGCAGCTGTGGCCATGTATGTGTTCGCTACGCCGAAGAGCGAACCGCGCGAGTAAGGATGGCAACGCTCAACAACAACGACTAAAAGGGCTGCATACTTAAGCAGCGGTGGACGGCATGAGTAAACGGATGCACTATTGGGAGGCTCCAGGGAAACAATTTATTCACCGTTCACTGGCTCTGTACAAGCTTCTTCACGGTACTTCCTCCATCTAAAACGAGACCCTGAGAACTCCGTTTATCTGTTAACTTAGTTGATGTCGAATGAAGAATCCGTGCGGTGGCACCCACAGCCGCATCTGCGACACAAGCAGGTGTTGTGTATCCGGAAGCTTTCCTCTCTCCTTGGGAACCTGGAAGAGTAGGTGTAATTTCCATCTGGAAAGGCTCTTGGCTCATGGCTGCATCACTACCATGCTCGCTCCTTCCTTGTGTGCTGACATGTGCTCCCAACGTCTCCCCACCTGAAAGCTGAAGATTGAGCCCCTGTGCTTGTGTGCTGACTCCGTCCAAAGCCAAAGGCACGGTGGACGTGTTCGTAATGCTGGATGGTGTATTTTCTGTCCTTGCCTTCTTCCTCTGGGATATGCGAAGAATAGGTTTCTCACCAAATTGCCCACGCTCCTCATCGCTGTCATCTACCGCATCCAGACCCTCGAGCTCCTCATTGGTCAGATTGCTCTTCAACGGCGTTGCGTTCTGAGTTCTCCAAATGGCAACGGGTGCCTCTTTCCCTGGGGAAGAGTGTTCAGCAGGACCACATACCTTGTGTCCCAAGAAAGTGATGGGAACTTGAGGTGAGGGTGGGTCTGGGGTGGCTTGATGCCCTTCAAAACTTGCACGCCTGTCTGTCAGCTCCTTGTGTGGATCTTTTCCATTACCTTTTTTCTCCCTAGGTGAATTCGAGTCCTTGTCACTGCTATGTACCTGCCGAGTCCCTGTTTTGGCCGTGAAGGTGTGTGGTTCGGCCAATCCGATTCTGTCCGACGATCTGGATGCCCTCCGATCTGCCATCCAGCTGGCAAATCGATCGATTCCTGAGATTTTCCCAGCCACAACACATCCAACCCTTTTGACGAGCTCCAGCTCACACGTCCCAAGGAATCTCTTCTCCTTGGCTAGCAGACTTTGAGTTCCAGAGTTCTGTTCCAGCTCTTCGGCAATGGACATATTGGCCTGTGCGTAGGTCTCAAGGAGGTTGGCCAGTTTTTCCAATTCGGTCATTTCTTGATCAATCTGGAGGAGCACCTGTTCCCTTTGTCTGTTGTTGGTGGATATGTTTCGTGCAAGTTGCAGGAGGGTGGGGGAGTCCATCTTACCGCTTGCGCTCCACATTTCTTTCCATTGATCATGCAGCAAGCTGGCCTGCAGGCATAGTTTTTCGTATTCGTCGACGTGTCGACTCATATTCTTTCCGTTTTCGCCGACTTGAGCAAGTGCCTGTGCCTTTGATTCCACGCCACGGAGGACACGTCAGTTCCACCGTTCGGTTTGATTCCGAGCAATCCTTGAATCGTGGATGGTTCCATCGTTTCCGTTTCCCGCGTTCGTCTCGCACACTCACTTCTTTTTTGTTCCGGACACGTTTCGTGATATCTTCGCGTGGCATTTCCAGCACATGTTCCAACCTTTCCATGTTTCTCTCTTTCCTTTCGGACGAGCCGTTCCTCCGTCTGTTCTTGGTTTTCGTATCCTCTTTCCAGGCGTGTCACGTTGGTCGTCCCACTTGCCTTGGGAATTGGTCTGGAATCGCCACGTGTGTTTGACACCGCTTGGTCGACGTGCAAACGAGGTCGACGCACGCGGTTCGGTTCGACCAAGCAACACACAACACAACACAACACAACACAACACGACGCGGCAGATCCAGGCGAGACGATGTGGGACCCACGAAAAAAAAAACAAGAAAAGACGGATGGAAATGACACCGGACCTCCTTTTTTGGGAGAGGAAAAAGAAAGAAAGAAAGGGAGAGCCGGTGACCGAGTCATTGATTGAGAGGGTTTGACAGAGAGAGGTTTCGAGAGGCACTGAGAGGGTGTGTGGCTGTGTCGCACGTGTGCACGTGGACACGCGGCCATGGCGCAACGCAAAGCAGGTGGAGAAGGGAGCAGCCAACGCTTGTCGTCGAAGGAGGCTTCCCTCTTCCGGCAACTGGTGCGGTTCTACGAATCCAAACTGTACCGAAAAGCCATCAAATCTGCCGATCAAATCCTCAAGAAACATCCCGACCATGGTGAAACACTGGCCATGAAAGGATTGGCCACAAGCAGCATGGGAAAGAAAGAAGAAGCGTATCAACTGGCACGAGAAGGATTGAAAAAAGATTTGCAATCGCACGTGTGCTGGCACGTCTACGGGTGAGAGATACCAAGCCATGGCTTGGACACGCCGCCGTCGGAAATCGAAACCGGATACGAAGGAACGAAACACAGCCGAAACAAACACGTGAACCAACTGCCATGAAAGCTGACTCCGAACACCGTCACATCCATGGCATCTCGTCCGCAGGCTGCTGTATCGATCCGATCGAAACTATCGCGAAGCCATCAAGTGCTATCGGAACGCCCTTCGCCTGGATCCTGGAAACCTACAAATCATGAGGGACCTAGCACTCCTACAGGTGAGTGCAGGGATGCGATACTGCAGAGGAACGAACGATAGACGCCCGTTCCAGACAAGTTCTGGGTGCAATGGATCGTACTGACCATCCAATCTGCTGCACAGGTGCAAATACGCGATCTACACGGACACTTGGAAACCAGACAACAGCTCCTCCATCAAAAAGCAGGAAATCGAAACAACTGGATAGGGCTGGCAGTGGCCAACCATCTCTGCAAAAGATACACCATTGCAGTGCAGCTTATCGATGGATACTTGACCATACACGAAGGCGGAACTTCTACAGAAGAGCGATACGAAATGAGCGAACTCCTGCTCTATAAAGCCTGGGTGTTGGAGGAAGGCAATATGCTGGAAGAAGCCATTGCACAGCTTGACAAACATGAAAACGAAATCATCGATAAATTAGGGGCAAAGGAACAAAAAGCACGTATACTGGCTGCCCTGGACCGGCATGAAGAAGCCAGAGAATTGTACCTGCAGCTACTGGGTTCTATGCCAGACAACGCACAGTACCATGATCAACTCTGTCATTGTGTCGTAGCAATGGCTCAGACTGCTTGCAGTCCTCCGGAAAATGCCTTGCTAGAACTTTACGGTCAGCTGCAGAAAGATTACCCGAACTCCGCTGCTTGCAAAAGGGCACCTCTCTCTTGGCTCAAGGTCGGAGAAGGGTTTGAAGCGGCCTTCCAACAGTATGTGGCACCCTTGCTTACAAACGGGGTGCCAAGCATATTCGAGGATGTAAGTCCTCTCATGGAAAGTGAAGAAAAAGCGAGGCACATATGTTCTTATTTCCATGATAAGTTGGCCCAAAATGAGAAAGATACTGTGAAAGGCTTGTCATCTATGTTCTTAACACAGGTGCATGCCGGAAAAGGTAAGCAGCAAGATGCTCTGGATCTTGCAGAGCAGGCAATCGCCTTCTTGCCAACTTTCCCTGAAGCAAAGTTGGTAAAAGCAAGAATACTGCAGCAATTTGGGGCTGTAAGGGAAGCTGCCAGAGTAGCAGAAGAAGCTGCAGAGATGGATCCGTCAGATCGCTGTGCCAATTCTGTTGCAGTAACTTTGCTGTTTGAAGCAGGAGATGCAGAACAGGCATCCACGTTGGCCGAAACTTTTACCAAAGACAAGGATGCACAGGGTCGCATTCTTAATGGGCTGGATGACATGCAGTGCAGCTGGTTCGCCCTTGGTGGAGGTCGCTGCTTCATGCAGAAAGGAAAGATACAAGAAGCGTTAAATCGTTTTGCGGTCCTTCGAGACTTCTTTGAAGATTTTCAAGAGGATCAGTTTGACTTTCATCTGTACTGTTTGCGTAAGACTACGCTACGCACTTACATCGAAGCTCTTCGCTTTATCGACAATATGAGGGAGCGACAAGAGTTCCAGGATGCAAGCTTAGAGAGCATCAAGGCGTTACTTGCTCTACAGGACAACGAGGACTTGTTTCGTGAATTCAAGAGCAGAACAGCAGCCGGGGTCGGTGGCATCCAGAAAGGGGTGGAAGAACTGAGTGTGAGAGGAACTCCAAAGGAAGGAAAAGAAAAACAGCAAGGAGAGCCTGACAAAGTCAAACCTACCTTTAAGGTGGAAAATCCACTGCAGCAGGCATGTGAACTGGTGACGCAGCTTGAAAAGAATGCTCCATTAGCCCCTACCACTCATATGATGGCATTCTCAGTACAAGCTCGTAGGGGAAAGTGGTTACTTGCGCTACGAGCCATGAAGCACCTTTGTGTGCTTGCTCCTGGGAGTCCAGAAGCTTACCAGGTGACTGCACGTTTCTGGCATGCATACAACGCTTCTCTCTCCAAAGATGGGAGTGAGGAGATCCCTACACTGGTCCGTGCAGTTGTGGACGCAATGCGTCCAAGCGATCTGGAGTCTGTACTAGAAGAGCAACGCCAACTTTGCAAGGGTGGAGGGATTTGTGCGCATGCTGCAGCAATGGAAGGTGTTGTTCTTCAGCACCCAGAGCGCAAAGACGAGGCATTCTCTGAGTTGGTGAAGGCCCTCAAATTAAGAGCTCTCAACGATGAAGGACTTCCACGGCTAGACCACTCAGAGTGCGTGCGCATCCATAAAGACATGCTCCTTCCCCGTCCTTCTCAAAAAGATAATTTGGGCTATCTAGAGAAAGTTGTCCTAGAAAAGCCATTGGCTTGCAACAAACATGCGCTTGCATGGGTACAGGTGTGTGCAACCTACTTCCCACACTCGGATTACTTTCAGAAGCAGAACGCCGCATGAAAGGATGAGTGCGCTGTCTCATTTCCAACGGAGCTACGTTCAGGCCGCAAAGTAGAAGCCGTTGCTGCTGCTTTTTTTGTGACGTTTGTTTTTTCGAGGACTTGGGGCAACCTTCTTTTTAAATTCAGTGGCCAAAACAAAGGACATGTAAATACATTGTTTCCAGATGACCGAATGTGTCCATGATGTAGCCGATAGCAGGGAAAATCTATATACGCCATTGCTGGATGCACTGGGTTTGAGGCCATCCACCCTCGACTTGCTTCATCTTCTACATATCGTTTCAATCACGATCTTCCTGGAAAACACGCCCTTTGCAAAGCTTCACAGTGCTCTAAGACGTAGGCATGAAAAAAGCAATAGTTCTATGCAATTTACACGTGCCCATTTTATAGAATGCAATGTTGAGAGCTTGTAGCCACTTGTATCGCTCTCTGTCCGGTGTCTGTGGGACTTTTCCTCAACAATTTGTTGAACTTCGAAGGCAAGGTCAGGTTGATGGATGGCGGGGATAAGCACCTTGGTGGCAGGGATGATTGTCTCAATCTTTGAAGGTGCAGACATGAATGTGCAACCATGCACACGAGGGATACTACGCCCCAGTGGAGAGCTTCAGGTTGAATGTAGAATGAATCTTTTTTGCGGGAACTACAAAGAACCTGCCGACAAAGACATTGTGAATGTTCTCTTGTGGGAGTACAAGCACCTTCCTAGTTTTCTACCATTCGTCCTAGAGAAGAACTCCCCGTTCTTCCTCTTGTATGGCTAATTCTCTATAGAAAACTTCGAATCACAAGACAAAAAAGTTAAGAAAGGAAACGCAATCAATTATGTACAGAGTGTGCTGACCTGTGTTGCCTCTGAAGTCTACTCAAGTGAACGTGCTGCAACGGATAGCTGGAAGCAATTTCGGGACCAAATATCCCCACCAAGCCAACTCAAGCAAGGTAGTGGAACACATTTGGATTCTCCTTGTCGCGTTCTAAGTACTCACGGGCAATCAAATCCTCGATGCGCTTCTTAATGACCTTGAAATCTGGCCTGAACATCTGATTGAGTTGCTGTACAACCTCAAGGACCAACTGTTGATGAGGGACCATTTTCCTGCTCTTCATGGTGCGTACTATGGCTGCATCAATGGCGTACCGCCTGTCTTTGTCCACTTCCTCGACGACCTTACGCTTTTCACCGTCAATGGCTGGTAGGGGGACCTTGATTCGCCGGAACTTGTCCGAAAAGGAGGTGTTCACGCTAAAGGTATCCTCAGAACTGATCTTCTTCCGATCCCCATCTTTCAAGAGTATCTTGTACTTTGCACAAGACAGAGAGTGAAGAGAACGCTTGAGCTCATCCTCAGGCAGACCAAGTCGCTCTCTAATTTCTTCGTACGATAGCTTGTCCTCATCGTTGAAAAGCATCAACAAAGCAGCCTGAAGCGCGCCCGTCAACACAAGCTCGTAAGTACGCTTCCCATCAAAGCAAACGTTAACATGGCACACGCCCAAAGTGTATATCCATGTGAGCTTCCTATGCTTTGTGAATCCCGCATAGAACTCTTTGAACGTCTCAACACCCTGCGCCATTTCTGCAGGTAGCGCAAGCTCAACAAACTTGTAGCTTGGCCAGAACCCTGAGGTAAGGACCGTAGCGCTCATATCAATGTCCAGAGGTTTTTCTTTCGAAGCCAGGTAGTCAGCGAATCCAGCATCGTGCTCACGAGCAAGCTGTAGGTCTGTCACCATGCCTTCCATCTTGGATGTAAATTGTCCTCCACACTGCTGCTTGAGCTTGGAAAGGAGGCTACGCTCATGGTCCTCGTGCATGCACTTGTCAAAAAGAAGCCTTCTGGCCAATCTCTTGCGATAGAATTCTGCAAATAGATCTTTGTCTGCGACGTAAGCAAGGAGCTTCACGACCTTTTCAAGAAGGGCCTCCACTTCCTCATCGTTCAATTTCTCTGAGCCACCTTTTTTCAAAATGTTGTCACAGTAGGCCGCCAGCATTTCTGCCATGGTGTTCCCACAGACAGACTTGTTGCACACAGTCTCAAACGCCTCCTTCAGGGCTTTGTGGAAGAGTGAAGTCGGTCCATGAGGTCCCGGAGGAGTAGCGGTGGGTGGCGGTAGTGTGTCCGACAAATTGAAACGTCCATTGATGGAGAAGCAGTCCTTGACGTAGGTGGCGTACTTGTCGTGCAGGGCAATGATGCCTTTGATGAGGTTCTGTTCCACCACTCCACACACGTCTTTCTTCCCTTCTGTTCTCTCCGAGGCCGCTTGATCTGCTTCTTTCAGTAGCTCCACTCCCTCCTTTTCCACGTGCTTTCGAAATATGGCAGTAATGGCCAGAAGCCCGTTCGGCACGCGTTGGAACAAACGGAACAGCCTCGCTAGATCCTGCACTTTGTCATCCTGGAGCAGAGCGGCGCACCCACTCTGCTCCTTTTCCAAGAGTGCCGATTCGTTCCTGGACAGCAGTTCCGCTTCTACGGTTTCGAGCAGCCTTGGTTCGCTGCTTGGATGCAAGTAATGCCCCACTCTCTCGTGTTCTCTGTGCAAGCATTCTTCCGCTTTCACCAGGTACTCGGGCAATCCGTCGTTCACCACCCATTCCGACGCCTTTGTTTTGTAGAACATGCTGGTGTCGGTGACCAGATAGACTTCAAAATCGGATTGGTAGGCGTCCAAGTCGCCCACGCCAATGTCCACGAAGATTTGCAGCGCTTGCTTGACCAGGCTTCGATCGATGGGCTCTCCTTCTCTTTCTTTCTTGACCATCGCCAGTATGGCATCCCTTGCATCCCTGGCCACGGCCGCGTAGACCAGATCTCGAAAGCAGAGGGCACCTACGTCTTTCAAGGATCGATATCCGTGTCTGGTGACGTAGTATCGATCGAGGTAGTTGAAGAACCTGGAGAGTAGCCTCACCATGGTTTGGTGGTTGCTCCATCTCCTGCACAGCTCTCTCAGCATGGATTCTCCGTGTTTTTCTTGCAGCGTCGGCACCACACGTTGCTTCAAGTAGGTCTCGAACACGCCACGGTACTTTTCGTACAACGCAGCCGAGTAATCGTGCGGTGGTTTTTGCGTGCACATGTCGTACACCGTGCTGCGCATCGTCCGTTTTCGGTCAGTCGTCGTTTTTTTCCATCGATCACGGCATCGTTTCCATGCGTTCAAGGTTTGGTTTCGTCGTTCATGGTCGAGCACGCACGTGTAGATGTTCATGTATTCGTCGGCTTTGAACCCTTCGGCTTCGGGTTCTCCTTCCAGCAGCTTCTCCAGCTTGTCCACGCCACGACGCACGACCTCCCATCCGTCTTCCAAGGCGATGGGTGCGCTCCTCTGCATGCTTGTCGTCGCACGTGATGCGTCACGTCGTGCTTCGACACGGTTCGGATCGCACACACGTCGGCACGTCCCACCGCCTCGCCAGACACGTCCGAGGCGATCCCCTGCGCCACACGCACGAATCGGAGCCAATCGGCGCGGGTTTTACACTAGAACAAGGGAACAAAGGGACGGGTGGCGTCGAGGACGGTCTGCGCGCGGTCGGAGGGGTGGAAAGGGAGGCGGTTCGGGTTCGATTGGAAGGAGTTGAAAGGGAGGAAAGGGAACCACGTCGGGTTCGAACCCAACGGGACCGAAACCACACCTTTCGGATTCGAAGGGGAGAGCAAAGCACAGTTGTGAAGGCGACGATGGAACCGGCGAGGGGCAAGGAGAGTTGTGAATTCGACGGTGGCTCAGGCGAGGGGTATACCCAGTTGTGAATTCGACGGGGAAGGGGGAGGAGAGGAACCCAGGGTTGTGAAGGAAGGACGTTACGAACCGACGCGACGGACGTAGCGCATGCGCGTGCGCACGTTTCGCGTCCACGTGTCGGTGGTTGTTCCACTTGAAACCGTGCATGGAAGAGGAACCAGGCGATGGGAACGACGCGACGCGTCCACGTGGGAGACGAAGACGCACGTCCATCGACGCGCGACACGTCCCTTCGCTTCGTCTCGTTCGTCTCGTTCCCTCCGTCCGCGCGTCGTGCTTGGGTGCGTGCGTGCGTCGCGTGTCTCTTTCCCACGTTTCGTGCGCGTCTTCATCCGTCCGGCCACGTCGACACGTCCCATTCCACGTGCTTCGGCAGACCCCACAAGCGCACGGTGTGGTCGTCGGACGCCGACGCGAACAGGTGTGGAACGGCAGGATTCCAATGCACGGCGTTGACGGTTCCTGCGTGTCCTGGCAACACGTCCAACAGCGCACCTGTGTCGCGGTTCCACACGTAGATCTGCGAGTCTTCGCTTCCGCTCACCACGAAGAGGTCGTCCACGCCGCCGAAGCACGGCCGGATGACGTATCGTCCAGATTTGGACGTCTCCGCCACGAACTCGCGACGCGGCGACGTGGACGCGGCGGATCCGTGCGCCAGATCCCACAGGTGGATCTTGGACGACGGGAGATGCACCAGCAGGTGCCGTCCGTCGCGAGACGCGCACAACGAAGACACGCCTTCGCTCTCGTGGATGGCGCGTTCGCGCTGCGTCTCGAAGTCGTACACCAACACTTGCTTGTCGGTGCAGGCGCGCACGAGGACGGCACCGCCACCTGCCGCTTGGACGGTGCACAAGTCGCTCACGCGGTTTCCTTCCCACTTGTGGAGGATCTGTCCTTGCATGTCCCACATGCACGTGCGCTTGTCCACGCCACCGCTGACGAAGGCGCTCCCATCCGGCATCCACGCGCACGAGGTGACTTGTTCGGACTGGTCCTGCATGGTGCGCACGCACGTGCCGTCTTCCGCACGCCACAGCTTCACGCGTCCGTCGTTGGCCGCCGTGACCAGCCAACGATCGTCTGGCGACCACGACACGTACGAAAGCGGCAAGACGTGTCCTTCCAAGCGATGCGCCAGCACGGCCCGTGGCGGACGTGCGTCGCGTTCCAAGCGCCACACGCACGCGCTGCCGTCCTTGGACGCCGTGGCCAGCTTCGTCCCGTCGTGGCTGAACTGCACGTGCCACACTTCGTCGCGATGGCCGTCCAAGACCGCCACTTGACGCGTGGGAAGCACGTCTTCTTTGCGACACACGTGGTCCACCAACAGCGACACCTCCGATTCCTGCACGTTGTGATACGCGCACTTGGCGATGGCGTGGCGCCTGGCGTCGCACAAGAGCGCCTCGAGGCGACGGTCCGGCAGCATGGTCCCACGTGGCAGCGCACGTTGCACGCGCGCCAACGTGGCGCGTCGTTGGACGTCCACGGACGCGTCCGCGTCGGCCGCCAGGACGCGCGCACGTCGCAAGGCGTCCAGCAGCAGCTCCTTCCGCTTGGCCAACGCCACGCAGAACGACATGGCGCGCAGCTTGGCGTCGAACCCTTCGTCCGTGGACGCGTCCACGATCACGTCGTCCACGTCCAAGCGCGCCAACACGTCGGATTTCGTGGACGCGCCGTTCGTCTCGTGCGCAGGACGTCGCGCAGGACGCATCTTCGCGACGCGATCTCGCAAGCAAGCCACGGCTTGTTCGGCACGTCCTTCCAGCAGCAGTTCCACGAACTCTTGCATTCGCAGCGCGAGGTGCGCGCACCTGGCGTGTGCGCCGCTGGCGAGCTGGTCCACGAGACGTTCGGCTTCGTGCCAATCCGCACGTGCGACCGCATGGCGCAGCTCGGCGACGTCTTGTTCCTCCATGGCCACGCCTTGGTGCTCCTCCAGCACCTGTGCGGCGTCTTCGCAACCGATGGCACGTGCGGCTTGCGCCAACAAGCGCACCAACTCTTCGTGCGGCACGTGCACGGAGCTTGGTGGCGGTTGGGAGCGCACCATGTCGCCTCGCGTCGTGCGCGCCCGCTTGGCCTCCCTCTCCTGCGACGTTCGTGTCTCTCCGCTCCTCCCACGTCGCATGCGCCGTGCACGTGCGACGAAGCGGACGCGTGCGACGCGGATGGCGACGAGGAACGATGCGCGCGACGATGGAACCACGAAAGTGCCTCGATCCCACGAGGAGAGTTTCTTCTCCGATGGTGCGATGGCGTGGCGGGATGGATGCAAGGCGATTCGATTCGGATCCTTTCGGCAAGCAGGTCCTGTTTGGCAACATCCAGTTGGGAATCAACAGGAAACGATCCTCGTGGCATGGAACACGAGTGGACAAGGCCATGCCGTAGCTTGCCAGACCCCATCCAACACATGCAGGAACAAAGGTTTGGAACCAGGGATGGAGAACATGGTCCGTGAGATAACCAGCAGGCATCCAACAGGCCAGAGGATGGTGCGATGGCCAAGGAGATCATGCATGCGCAAGAATAGGGGACCGAACGGAATCAAAGAAGAACAAGGACTCAGCGCCAACATCGTGAATTGATGAATGTAAACAGGAAAACACACTCAATCCTCAAGGAATCGCTACAGTCGTGTACAACACCACGTACGTCAGGTGAAGGGCCACGTCTTGAAGGTGAGAACGACATGTACGACTGTCCTGGTGAAGTTCTACGGTCATGTCTTCCACAAACCGCTCCATGTTCGAAACAAAAATGTCCACGAGGTCATTGGAGGAAGCACCCTCACCGTCCTCGCTCGGTGATGCAGCCAAACTACTGGTCTCCTTTGCGGAAGCAACGAAGAGCTCTCTGACTTCCGACAGCGCTGAAGAGTATGCTTGCGTCACTTGATTGATAGCTTCTAACATCCTCGAACATTCGGTCCGCAAAGCAAACGCGACATCCAGCACGTCTTGTTCTGGGGAATCCACCAAGTCTCTCTGTTGGATGTCCTTGCTCACCGACAAAAGACGCTTCATACTCAGCATCAAAACTTCACTCAATTGTTCGACCCCTGATATTTTTAGATCTAGCAGCATCAACTGCTCTTCAGAATTGTCAAAATTTCGAACTGCCTCTGGTACAGGCACATTTTTGCAGAACTGCTCTGCATCCTCTATCCTTGCAAGCGCCTCCTGCTGGGCCTCGGTTTGGCACATAGAAACAAGATGTAAGCCGTTGCCTGGGAACTGCAATGCTTTCTGATTCGTAGAAGCGATATCTTCGTCCAAGTCAAGGTTGAGGATGTCCTGCAACTTCTGCAGACAAGTGTCATGCTTGGCTTTGGAAAGCGTGTTTCCTCTGGCTTTGTTGCACTTCAAGGTGCATGAGTGAGAAATGGATTCCACGTCTTCCATTGCACGCTCGCCACCAGAAACCTGAAAGAAATCATTAAAATACCGTAAGCTCATGCTCTGGCTGGAGCCACCTCCGTCTTGCTGCTGCAAAAGTTCCTTGGTCTTGCTGCTCATATACCCAAGAGTGTCTTGACCATGTTCTGAGACGGCACGGGAAACGCCTTGTATTCTTTCTCCTGCGACTCCTGAAGCAGCTCTTGAACCAGCCAATTTGGCTGCTCCCTGGAACTCAGCCAATCCTGCTCTCACCTCAGAGCTAAAAGAGGAGGCCGCATTCTTCAGTGCACCACCGCCCCAAGACCACACAGAACTAAACTTGCTTGATACATTATGGGAAAAATCCTCAAGCTTCCTCTCAAAATCCTCCGATTCTGATTGATCTTGGAGGTGAAGACGGTCAAAGATGCTCGAAATTGTCTTCTCCTTGTCTTTGTTATCCTGTGAATGGCTGTCATGAAGATCTTCAACCGATTCCTTTGCAGCCAAGCTTTGATTGGGTGCGGAGTCTTCAGTGGACTCGTGGGTAGAAGAGGCTACAGTGGTGATGTCTTCCACCATACCCTGCCCAACCTCCCGTAAAGCACCACCAACACCAGTAGCGACCGAAGCTATACCGCTTGCAAGCCCGGCACTGTACACTCCCCATCCTCCCCATCCCCCCTCTTCCTGTGCTGTTGATGCTTGAATTTCTTCACTGCCCAGTTCATCCCAGCCATTGTCTTCCACAGAACCGCTTTCATTCCAAATATCGTCGTCGTGCATGCCAGATATTTCACTCGAGGGATGTGTATCTAAGATTTGCTGTGGCTCAGGCTCTGCTGGCACAATGTGCGGATCCTCCACGGCAGTTCCTGACAACAGGCCCCGTGATTCTCCTTCAGGAACGGAGTGCGTGTCCTTGGGATGGGTGCTTTCCTTGGTCTCTTCCTGATCTTGTCCAGCCCTTTTCTCCGCGCATGCTTCATATTCTTGCCCATCGCCACTTTCTTTTTCCTCACTAGTTTGGTTGCCGCCATGCTCTGGGCACGTTCTCTCCTCGGCTGCAAGAGGTATGGATGTAGTCTCCGACTCACTTGTAACGGCACTTTCAGTGGCTGGCTCGTCAAACATCTTTGCTTGAACTACATCCACGTCCTCTTGCAATGGAATGGGAGCTTCCTTGGCTTCTTCCTGTTGAGTGGGCTCTGCAGGAGATCTACTGTCCTCGAAAGCTCCTTCCTCGCATCCCGTTGGTGCAGCTTTGGTTTCCCCATCACGATCATCGACATGCCCATCTACTGATGCACCAACATCATCGACTGTAGTTTCCATGTGTTCGTATTCCGCAAAATCTCGTTGGGGGCTTTCGTCCGGCTTGCGATGTTGTGTGTCGTTCGTCAACCTTTCCACATCGCAAGGTTCTTCTTCGGGATTGTCCTCCTTCGTTTCTCGTGGTTCTTCTTCCGCATCTATCGCGCCATGCAGCGAATCTTCCACCCCGTCTGTTGCTTCTTCTTCGACCTGTGTCGTCTCTTCTTCTATTCCATCGTCTTTGACGTTCGCATCCACCGACGTGGAACCGTCCCATTCCTCTTCGTCCGACACGTCAGGCCATTCGTCCAGCGATGCGGAGTCGCTGGCGTCGTCGTCCGATCCCATGGCGCACCGCTCGGGCGCTTACGATGCAGGCGAAGGACACAACACAACACAACACAACACGAATACAACACAACACAACGCAAATGCGAGGGACGAAACCGACGAGTTGCTGGTGGCGATGCTGCTCGTTTCACAACGGTTCCATCGAGATTCACAACTGTCAAACCCGGAGGGAAGGACGTGGTGGGAGGGAAAAGGACAAGAGGAAGGATCTTGGAGGGAAGATGGCGCACAAGCAGCACCAATGATACGTTTATGGCAGGGTGTGGTGTGTATGGGAGAAAAACAGATGGGATGTGCAACGCCAGCATCTAGAAGGTGAGGTGTGTGATCAGGAAGACAATCCTTCCCAGCAGGATGCGGGCAATGAGAAGAGACCATCAGACTGTGTTTGTAACAATCATTCCAAGGTGTGTCTAGGAATCCGTCTTCAGAGCAATGCCACAGGTATTCCCCACGTACCCGTAGCATGGAAAGCATCATGCAGTCATTCGTGGCATGTGTGCTCCTCGAGAATTGCTAAGCAATTTTGCCTTAAGTTGCCACAGCTTCTTGTTAGCTGGTGCAAAACAACCATATGTTGAACTCAGCCAGTGATTTAGCATTCAAGAAACGAAAATGGTAGAAGAACCCTACCCACAAAGTTACAACGGTTGGTTATTGCCGCTATTGAATAAGTTTCTGTACATGGTAGCTTCTTCCCTCATCACTTCTGGCGTCCTGGCTTTTCTCTCGATGTCCAGGTTCAATTTCTCTGCCTTCAATGCATCCGCCATGTCTTTTTCTTGTTCGTCCATGGCATCGTAAATGTCGTCGTTGTTTTCAAAATCTCCTGGTTTACGTGGCATGATGTGTATGTGCACATGAGACACTGTCTGTCCAGCATCAGCGCCATCTTGGATGGCCAAGGTCAATGCATTGGCCTGGTAGTGCGCTTCCAGCTTTTGTCCCACGCTCTTGGCCAATGTCCACATGGCACTGACTTCTTCGTCGGTGAGCGATGTGAATCTCTCCACCGCACGTTTTGGAGCCACCAGCACGTGTCCTGGCAACAGCGGCTTCAAGTTGACGAAGGCGTAGGCCGAGCTGTTTTCGTGGAACACGTTCGCCTTGACGATGCGCACGTGTCCGAACGGGTAATCGGCAGGTCCATCTGTTGACTCCTGCATTGCCATGGCGCTTGGAAACGATCGAAACGCGTTCTTCAGACGATAGGTGAAGGCTGTTTCCACGGTGCGTCGCACGGCACGCATGCAAAGACGGAATCCTCCGAGAGTGGCAATAGACTACTCGTCCAGCCACGTGAGGAAATTATGACCTTCCACTGTGGGAAGCAAGACATGACAAGAGATGGACGGAATCTGGGAGAACTAATGGATGCCGAATTCTCAACTTCGTAGCGCTCTGCAATCGCGAGTGCAAAGGATACACAGCATCTGTGACAGAGACAATTCAAAATTTACTTGATTGGTTGCCGCTTACCGCCTGCAAAACATACAAAAAGGCAGTCACTGCCCTCCAAGAGCAGAACAGAGGCCTTAAAAGTTACCATCCAACGTAACTGGCACGCTGCTCTTCTGCCAGCCTCGAGATGGCTTCATGACCATGTACATTAGAAATCCAGACATCAAAGTTGCAACAATGCTGATGACCAATGCTGCAATCGCTGTGTTGGATGTGCTGCTGCCACCACCAGTAGACTGCATCAGATCTTCATACCTGCTGCTTAACTCAGCTAGTTGAGTTTCCAGGAGCGAAACTGAGGTACTCAACACACCTCGGTCGTACTCTGCATATGTCTGGCGCTTGCCACTGAAGACATGGTTTTCTTGCCCCGTGCCGACATCAGTTACATCCCTAGATTCAAACGTCCAAGGCGTGGTGTTCTCAGCAAATTCGAGGCTCTGAAGGGCCTGGTTGTAGATGTCCTTCACGCTGGGTGGGAGACCAACAAAACCAAATGAAGCGGCAATCTCCTCTCCTTCTTCACTTATGATGAATTTTAGGAATGCTTCCAACAGTCTACCAGTCTCATTAAAAGAGGACAAATCCTGGTCAACATAGAAATAGCTGATTGCAGCAATAGGCCACGTATTTTCTCCGTCCTGATTAAAAATTTCCACCTGAGCCCATGAATCTTGAGGGGACTGGGGAATGATACCCGCATTCAAGGCACCATCAGCAGCAGCACCTATATCTGCATCGCTAGAATGTATGTAATTGCCAGCCTTGTTTTCCAGCTTTATCTCTTTCAGTCTCAGGTTTATGCCATGAAAGGCTTCAATATAAGCTATAGCGTATGGATTGTTCTGCAAGTAGCGAGAAGTGCCATCGGATTCCTCTCTCGTCACCACATCAGAATCCCAATCCACAGTTGAGCCCACCTTATCTGCAGGCCATTCTTCTGGACATGCTTCGTGCAAGTAACCTGTAAGGGAAGCTGTACTACTAGAGCCAAAGGTACGTCCAACAACTGTTATTTCTTGGCCGCGTGGGATTAACTCGGATACCGATGGGTTCTCTGCCAAGATCTCTGGGTCATCCCAGGTCGTGATTTTCCGTGAAAAGATTTTGGCCAATGTGCATGGTTTCAGCTGAAGTGGAAAGTTGTCATTGTCCAACTCTGTGACACTGTGAAAGACACTGATCGCACCTACCACAAAGGGCAGGTGTAGCGGGACGCGCCCTGAAGCAGTAATGTTGTCATATATTCCTTGCGATAACGGGATGTCGCCGCTCCCGAAATGGCTGTAGGGTACTCTCTCACTGTTCCCTTGGAACTCCAGTTGTCCGACACCGGACCCCACCGATCGATACGTCATCTTGATGGGTTCTTTGGCTCTTTCTTCCAGGAGATCGAACGCTCTCCAGATCAGCTTGCTGGGGTTGGACGTCCCCGATCCGTGGAGTCCGTACTGTTCCACGGCCATCCCAGGCGCCGCCATGCTCATCCACAGTCCCAGGAGGCTCCAAGCGACTCGGTGCGCCGTCTTCATGGTCGCCGATGGACGCGCCATCGACGTGTTCCAACCCGCTTCGTCAATGGGATTTGGACCAGGTGGCCACTGACTACTGAGTCACTCAGAACCACTCCCCAAAAGGTCGGTGGAGCGGGTGAAGCATGACCGTACAGCGTGGACAGCCCCACCCGATCCGGGGCGTGCCCGAGAACCGGTCCCGACACGGTCCACGTCTCCGTGTGTCTCACACAAAGGACTGCGGTCCACGCGGTCCACGAATCGGGGTCCGGCCTGGGAGAAGGGATGTCGGATGACGTGGACGAGGAGAGCGAACCTGGACCGCACGTTGCACCAGAAAGAATCCTGCAGATTGCTCCGATGAGGTCATCGAATGTGTTAACAAATCTATGCGAGGAAGAGGAAGGATTGGTGCATCAGTTTGCTGCCTAACAACCTACGGGCGTCCGCGGGTATGGAACAGAAGATGTAGCCAACAAACGGGTGAACCTAAGGCTGGGATAATCCCTTCAGACTCGTTCCTCTCTATGACATATTGTACATCCGTACAGTTGCAGGCACTGAAGTTGTCAAGCACGTTTCAGGTGTGTGGTGGAAAAATTCCAGTGGAAAACACCGAGAACTGCAAAGATGCCGAGGGTTCCTGCACATGTGGCCGCTGTCCCAGAATGAGCATCTGCGAGGGAAATGAGCCGAAATTAGACCCTCGGTCTTTCAGGTACACGATTGGCACCAAGTGGTAACTATCTCAGGGTCTAAGAAGAAGTCCACCAATGTCTCTTCCAACAATGGAAGCAGGAGTGGGCAAAACAACATGTATGTACTTGATAGTGAAGTCAGACAAAGTTTGGATGCGGAAAAGGTCTTCACTCAAAGACAGATCCATGTTTCTACCCACATGAGACGGAGAATTCCACTTGTGCATCAACACCATACGAGTCCCTGGCTTTAACCCCACAAGTGCTTGAACATTTCTTTGAAAGCAACCTGGAACGAATATATCATACCTCTTGTCCTCCCTTTCAAGGTTGTCTCACGTTCCACCGCTACAACTCTACAGTTTACCCCAGAAAGAGCACGACTAACTTTGATCGGACGTTCATCGTACACTACTCAGTTTTAAAGGGCCAAATAAAGCAGGAGCCAACATCTGCAGGTACGTGTACTTTCAAAACGCAAAACAGTGAAACGACAGAGACAGGAGGAGCAATGGAAGGGCAAGATGTGGTGCTTGGAAAGATGAAGTACAAAAAAGATGCAAAAGTGCTTGTTGACCTGCTGCCGTGCTGCTTTCCTAACAGTTCGCAGCACTTGTTACCCAGGACGTCAGACGCTTGCAACATACCTTGCTGAACCATCGAAGCCCACTGGACAGCTTCAGCTCGTGGACACACGCAGGTACATTGAAGCAGGGAGCGTGGGTTGCAAATAGAAGACTAGGATGAGACATTGCCATTTTCAAACGCAATGCATCATTCAGCGAGTGTATCTTTGTGCTTTACGGATTCCTGCAGGGAGACTATCTCTTCATCGCAGCCACTGAGTTCTGCAAAAGCCATCTTTTCAAACGTTTCCACTGTTCGCATGTATGATGCTAGGATCCCTGCGTAGTCCACTTCAGTCTTAGAGCGCAGCATCCTCAACTTGTTGGACACGGTGTCTGTCTTTTTGTCTCCCAATTCCTCCAGCTCATGCAGCATAGCTTCTGCTTCTCGCTCGATGGAATCCGTGAAGGATGTTTTGGACTTCCCTTCCCTATCCGAGATGGCTTGTTTCAGTACAGATATCTCATGTTGAATATTCAAGTAAGCCTCGACATCTACGTTGGCATCATCCACAGCAGTTCTTAGATGCGTGACGAGGGGCCTCGTGGTCCGCTGCTCGTTCATGGCAACCATGTCCAATCGCTTCGCAGCCACGAACATGTGAGCTTGCCCGAACGACTCAATAGCTCTGTGGAAATCCGATTTCTCTCTGTGCCCATACTCCACCAGTACTTCTCCCACTTCTCTCTCTGCTTCGGCCAGCAGTTTGTTCCTCGCCACACATTTGTTGAGTGCCTTGGCCAATTTCTCCAGGTGGTCTTTTTCGTCTTGGAAATCCTGGACTTTTAGGTCCAAATCTGTAGTAGGCGTACCTCTTTGCACTCTTGATGCTTCTACCGACGGTTCTCTGGTGGGCTGGAAGAGGCTAGCAAACGTGTTCTGCAGCTTGGACAGGTGTGCGTCTGCTCCCATGCGTATTCGCAAAGAGGCGAGCCGCAACTTGGCATCTTCAAGGTACCCTTCAGTCCCTTGTTTCACAAACCCGAAGCTTTCGCTTTCGTTCGTTTCTTCGTCCGAATAAGGCCCGTACGATTCGCCATCGCTCGACGATTCTCGCGCGTCCAAACGCGCAGCTGCGCCTTCCATCGTGCTGCTAATCCATGGTCCACTTCGGATCTCTCCTTACAAATCTTTCCTTCTAAAAGGAAAGGGATCTCCAATCGAACCGAAGGATGAAACCGGAGCGAACCGGTTGGAAAAGGGACGGAAGACCACAACCGTAACGAAATCCAGATAAACCGTTGTGGGGGTTAACCGTGTGGAAAGCATGCACGCACGCCAGTTTGAAGAGCAAGAAGGCGCCGGCTTGACGGAGCCATCTTTGCCACAACGCTAGACGTGAAACAAACGAGTAGGACAGGCAATGCAAAGGTAGCTTCGACCGGTGGAGCAGTGAAAAAGCATGCATGCGCAACGAAAAAATCGACCACTTTTGGGTTGTTGGCATTTTGGGAGCGTTAGTGGACATCATTGCCGCATGCGTTGGATGCGAACGCTGTGAACAATCCGTCAACACAGCGTTTGGAGTGATCTGCTGCGATGCGAAATCGTCCCCCGATCCACGTTTGCAAAAATGGCTTTGGAATGATTGGGTGCAAAAACCCACCAAAATTTGAATGGCGAGGATGAGTTTGACTACGAAAAGCCAAGCAGTTGGGATCAAATGATCGAGAGAATACGTTGGATAATCTCCTTACTATGTCCTTAAACTATCGTCAGTCAATATCGACGGCCTCACATGGACACAAGCTTTCTTCCACCCATGCGAGGAGCGACACGCTTGCGTCGTTTCTTCCAAGGAAACCCATCTCCACGACCCACGCATGCCTACCGCACCACTCCTTCGACTGCATCGTCTGATTCCACCTCGTTTCTTCCTCCTCGTGCAAAAAAAAACGCGCACGGAAGCACATCCATCCTTCCATTTTGCATCGCCCACGACGTGGTGCACCACGTCTTGTTGACTCGCCCATGGATGGGACCACTCGGACGAAACCGTCCGTCGATGCGAATATTCGCAATTCATTCGTCGGTGGTGCAGGATGGAATGGCCGCGCAGTTTGCGCGCTTTTTCCACGGACCGGAAGCGCACACGCGCATCGATGGAAGGATGGCGTGGTCGACGTCTTTCCTTGGACGACGCGGGATCTCCCTTGGAAGCGCAAGCGGTGGCCGACGGCGCCGAAGCCCGGTTCCAAGCCCAGCAGGAACAGCTGCAGGCTTTGGAAGAAGCCATGGCGGACGTCGAAAGAGAGAAAGACGAACGTGGAAGGATGCTGGAAATGGAACGAGAAAAAGCAAAGGAGTGGATGGAATCCGCACAAGCCTTGCGTGAAGCGGAAGAGAAGCTGAGGGAGGAACTCCTGCGAGACAAGAAGATGTTCCGGAAGGAATTGGATGAGCTCCAAGCACGGCTCCGGAAAGAGGCAGGAAAAGCAGAAACCACGGATAGAAGGAGGTTGGAACTTCAACGAGAGAAAGAAGAATTGAGAGACAAAGCTGCAGAGGCGGAGAAGATGTGGGCAAAGAAATGCAACACGTTGGAACAACAAGTTGAAGAGCAACAAGGCGTCGTCCTGGAAAAGGAAGAAGAGCTGCAGAAATTGAAAAGGGAGCTCAAAACGGTGCAAGAAACGTCGAGAATGGCAGGGAAGAAAGATAGCGAAACTATGTCGGATTCGCAGGAAGATATTGAATCTCTGAAGAGAGAACTCGACGTTGCATTGGTGTCAGCTGCGGAGGAAAGGAAAAAGACCGCCATGCTCAAAGAAGAGCTGGACCAGCTTGCTGCTTCTCAAAACCAAGAAGGAAACAGCCTTATGATTAAGAATCTCTTGCAAGAAGTAGAATCATTAACGAAGGAAGTGACACCTCTGCGGAGATTGAAGGACAGAATGGAGAATAATGCACTGCTGCAGGAAAAGCTGCAAGCTGCTGTCGAACGGGCAGACAGGGCAGAAAGAGTGTTAGAGTCCTACAATAATTTGGAAGAAGAGCTGCGCCAAGCCAATCAGGCTCTGCGCGATTGGCAATCCTTTGCTGAGGAATACCCTCAAATAAAATGCGCCCAAGATTTGAATGCTCTTTTGGTTTCACACGAAAGAGAAATGGCCACATTGCAGTCTGAACTGGACGAAAATAAGGAAAATCTTGCTAGTCTTACTGCAAATGTGAGAAATTTGGAACAGGAGAAGATGGCGGTAGAAGCGAATATTGAAAGGGTACGAAGAGATTATGATGATGCTGTTGCCTCTTCTTTGCGATCAGAAAGAAAAGCACTCCTCCTTGCTGAGGAAAGGGACAGCTTGCAAAGCATCCTGAATTCGTACCAGGAAGAGGTCACTGTGCAGCTTGATACTGAGCCTGGAGGACACGCTCCTGCGAACCAGGCGCTGGCAGCTCAGCGGGTATCTGAGGCTGAGCGGTCTCTTCGAGAAAAGGAATCTCTCTTACAGTCCTACGAATCTGAGATAGCCAGTTTGAAAGCTCGTCTCCTGGAACAAAGGGAACGCTTGGAACATTCCGAGGGCGAAAACAAAGAGCTAAAACGTTGCACAGCGAAGCTAGAAAGAGAAAATGAAGGGCTGTGCGAGGAGATCGACAAGATGGTACAGCGGCTTGGAAGAGGAGAGTTCAACGCCGAAACGACAAAAGTCGTACACATGACGAGGAATCCAGAGATTGAGGCTCATCTCTCCCTACTGAAAGAGAATCTAGCATCTGCACAAAGTGAAAATACGGCTTTGAAAGCACAACTGATCAATATGAGCAAGGGTAATGAAGCTGAGGGTGTGGATATGGGCAAGTATGCAAATGCAGAGCCACCAGGACACGGAACGGGGAGTGCAGCACTGCTCGAAGCAGAGCGCACAGTCTTGCAGCATCGAGTTGCCGAGCTTGAGAAACGTGAAATGCGCTACAAAGAAGCATTTAAAGATCGCATCAGTGCCTTTCGAGAGGCATGCTATCTACTCTTTGGATACCGTATTGATATGGGCGTCCGTTCAGCAGAAAAAGGTTCGGACAAAGGCCCCGTAAATACTTTCTGCATCAGATCCATGTATGCAGAGAGGGATGCTGACGAACTCAAATTTGAACAGGGGGCAGATGGTAGCCTAGTCTTGATACCGACACCATATAGTGATACGCTTCAGAGAGAAATAGACACTTTCCTGACCCGGTTTGGCTCTCTGCCTGCACTCCTTGCCAATCTGACAATGGAATCGTTCAACAGGCACACATCAACAGCTTGATATGGTTAAATACGATGTAAGGCCAAGTATGCTGCGAGGGTTTGCCTTGTGCAAGTCTTTTATGGTTTGAAGCACGCAGGTTGCCTTGGCTACAAGCCAGCTTGGTAAAATCACATGGTAGGGCCGTGGAAGATCAGTCATCAAGCAGAAGATGCATTACAGGGCTGAACTTGAAACGGTATGGACCATCCCATATCATTGATTGAAATTGTCACCTGAAAACAGAGCGTAATGGGATAGAGCACCATTCTCTATCAGTCCCTGCAACAATGAAGCATCGCCACTGAGTTACAGTCAATGTGTATTTCCAGCTTCACATAGATCAAAAGTGGTGGTAGTGCCTCAGGTCAGAGTCAATGGTTCCTAAAAGTCAACCCGGTTGTCCAATGGCAGTCGTCTTTGGAGACACGTGCGAGCCAGGATGGTCGCATATTCTCTAGCGTTGGAGGTGGAGGATTGCGTCAGTTGAAGAAGTTCATCAGTTTTGCTTTGCAAGGCTTTCTACAATCAAGGACTGGACAAAAGCCTTGCATTTGGACTCGTTTTATCAATTGTGATGAGGGAGGAGCAGGCATCGGGCCGCACGTTGAAACCAGCTGACACTTCCAAGCTGGGTGAATTGAGCCGTCATAATAACGCGAAGACAGGGCTCTCTTGTCTCGCCTACACAATCTGGACGCACTGGATGGATGCACAAGGCGTTTGCTAGATGGTTTGCTCGTTCGGTCAATGGTCGGATAGAGCACAGTGTCTCGTCGTGTTATGGTTTCCTACTCTCCGCTGCGACGAGTCCATTGGCCTCGCAATCGACGATGGCTCGTAGCGTACGTGTACACCTTTCTGGACATTCGCACGATTCTGTGTTCTTTTTGAACCAACGAATTCACATTCATTCCCATTCCCTCGGATCCATGCCGATTTCTTTTAGCAACTCTTCGACCTGCACGTTCTTACGTACGTATTTCGTATCGTTGGGTTGGTACGGCGCTTCGGCAAGGCTCACGTCCACCACTTGCGCGTCGCCCAGCACCGAAGACTCGAGGTCTGCATTGGTGGGATGCGTCAAGCTGGACGTCATGCCTCGAAACACGAGTGCCATCTCTTCTTCTTCGTCGTCGTCACCTTCATCTGGGTCTAGGCGTGGACGTCGCAACGTCACTACCGCCACAAGGCCTCGCTTCTCTGCCGTGTAGGCTTCGAGTGCAGCTTCCACGTCCTTCCCACGACGCATGGCCGTCGTCAACGCCTTCCTCTTTCGCAAACGGGATCGTTTCGTGGACCAGAACGTGCGCGCCGCTCGCACAGAAGCCATGGACACCAGCACCATGGTGTCTTCTGCCCCTACACCATGGTGTGGGATGGTGTGGGGCAAAGCGCATCCACTGCAGGTCATCCCAAAGTAAGCCACATCCCAAGGATGCTTTCCCACTGCACAAAACACCGCATCACAGAAGGACCCACGAGAAACCAACGGAACGGAAGTTGCGCCCACGAGACCGTACACGTGACTCAATCGAAACGGACCAGGATCAGACGCAACTGGTCCTGTTGAGCTGTGCTGGCCAACGGTACCATTGTCTTGATAAGCACAACTGGAATGTCTCGTTTCAAAACCTCGCAGCCTTCTGGGGAACTCGAACGCATGCTTGCATAGCTGGCTTGAAGGGCCTCCAAGTGCCCGCGTAACAGTGCAAAGAAGGAATCAAAGATAGCACGCCAGCCATCATGAATGGGTTGCTCGTCCTCTGTGGGAGTCATATTCAATCCTAAATCTACCGCACGAGAAAGAAGGCTGCACACAACGTAGCTACCCCCATCCGCCAAAGGCCCAGAGTTGGCTGCAAGAGAGGGACGCAAAGGAAGCATGGGGTCATCCTCAGTCTTACGACCCGCAACCAGGGACACCATCGCTGCGACGCATCCAAGCTTGTCCAACTTCGAGATTGATTCTGCCAGAGCTTGTGTCAAATCGGCGCCAGGCTGACGCTTGCGTCCAAGTTCTGATCTTTCGCCAATCACCTGTCGCCCCACAACTTCTTGCATGGCCGCGGCTGCAAGCTTTTGATGATCTCCGTAAAGAGTATTGAGGCATCGAAGGCATGCCCATACAATACGTTGGGCCAAGAGTGTTCCTGGGTAGGTTCTCCTCAAATGCATAGAAACCATAACCCTTCCTTTGGGCAGCATGAGCAACCTTTGAAACACTTTGTCACCAATGAGGTCATTGGAAGAGGATAGATCTGGAACACTGGCCAGGTGCATGCTGCTTGCCAATCCCTCCATGAGAATCTCTTGTCTCTGTTGCAGTGACTTTACTTGATCGTCTGTGCCATCTCCGCCTTGCAGCTCATGCAACATGCGGGACGTGTCATCCACATCAAGCAGCAGATACATGCCATCTTCGATCATAATCCGAGCTGCCAGGAGTGGTTCCTGCTCCAGACGCATGACTTGCAGCTCCCCATCGTCATCTTCTGTATTGGCTTGGATGATATCCATGATTGGTCTTGGCCTACGCACATTGCTAAATGAGACCCTCCCAAGGCCCTTCAGGTCCACGAAAGCAGTGCTCCGACCACCATCGCGCTCTTGGGGAGAAAGTTCAGGCAGTTCGCTGGGTGCAAAACCTGGCAGATGGCCTCCATGCTTGTTGGCCTCTTTGGACACTGCATAGTGATCCTCCAGATAAGGGATCCCTTGGTGCGTTGCCGCCCAGTGTATGCGCACTAGCTGATCCGTCTCTTGCTCTGTCATATACCTCGATCTGTACCTGACCCTACCATTCGGACACTTACGAGATTGCAGTCCTTCTCTAGAGTGCTTTGTTTGCTGGGACGTCTTCCTGTTTGCCCCCACGTTTTTCCCATTGCTCTCCTTGGCCTGCTGGTACTGCACATCTTGAAAGGATGCGGGAGGCGTAGTTGATGCTTGGTTCCAGGCATTTTTCCCTGGCAGTGTGGAGGCAGCTCTGACTGGCATCGATGTTGAATGGGAGGTGTTTCGATCCAGGATTGCACTGGGCATAGGTGGGGATGGTTCTTGTATGTTTTCAAGGTGCAGATCCGTTTGCAGCTTCCTTTCAAGCTCTTGGAGACTGACCACGCCTTGCGTATCCGGCCGCTGAAGTATTTTCGGAGGCGGAACGTCGTTCAGCAGGCCAGGTTGCGGAACGGGTGGTCCCATGACAGGAACGTTGTGTCGATACAAGTGGTGCTCTTCCACCTCGCTTTGTCGTGCAATTGCATCGTGTTCGGTTGTCTCTTGTTCTACCCAACCTTCGCTTTTCCCAGCGAACATGGGCACGAAGGAGTAATCTTCCTCTTCCGTCCAGGCCTGTTCCTCTTCCGGCGGTGCATCTCTTCCTTCTTCCAAGGCACCTTCCAATCCATCGCGTTCGCTCAGGTTCCCGAAGAACGCGTATGCATCTGCACCGGACGTCTCGTCCTGCGTTTCCCACGTCCCGGTTCCGACGATCGGTCAGCCATTGCCAACCACGCTTTCGTTCGTTCGCAGTCGCATCCACGCACCGCCATGTCGCTTCTGCTTCCTTCCGAGGATCGAACGCGCGTCCTTCGACGCCGTGCGACGCGCTCGTCGATGGCGAAATGCGGTGCGCGCAGACGTCGACCGTTCGACGTGTGCCACGACCTTTCCCTTTCGTCTCGGGTTCGTTCCACGTTCGAAAGGGAACGACGTCGGGTTCAGACCCGAATATGTTCCGGTTCAAACCCGAAACGAAAGGGATCGAAAGGGAAAAGCCCTGCGGATCCATGGACCTCGAGGGAGTATTTTCTCTCGGAAGGTGTGGGTGGTGGTGGTCGACCGTTCGCACAACGCTCAACACGAAACGCACGTCGAAGCGTGGCTTCGCACGCGACGTGGAGTTGGCAAGGCGCGAGTGCGGTGGGAGGAGGACGGCCGAAGACGTTTCTTCCGTCGTACGCCATTCGTCGACACCTGGGCGTAGGATCCCACACGGCCAGGTTTCGCGTCGTAGGCACGTTTCCGACGGCCACGTCCATCCCCGCGACGACGACGCGTATGAATCCCGTCGCGTCCGTCTTTGCAAAAAGCAGGCGTCGCGCCGCATCCTTCGCTTCGCACCGCGACATCGACGTGTCCCACCACGCACGAAAAACAAAAAAAAGCGTCGAGACTGCGACGTCTCCGTTTGGTTGTCTTCCCATCTGCGCCCGCCGGGAATCGAACCCGGATCGCCAGTTTGGGAAACTGATATCATAACCACTAGACCACGGGCGCACTCGGCATCACACGCCCTACTTCAGCTCATCTGATGGACTACCGATCGTCATGATTCTTCCCCAGTGAGGGAGGGGTCGATACATACCTCGGCGCCGAGGTATCGATGGGAGGGGCAAAGGTATCGATGCGTGGGGGGCCAGGGGGCAGGCGTCCCTCGTTCGTGAACTCGACGCGAGTTAAGTGGAACCCGTCGGGCTTGCTACAGCCTCGAGCGCACCAGTCGTGCTGCGCGTGCTGCGCGTGCTGCGGCACGCATGGAAGGACTCGTGCGTGCTGCGAAGCAGCTGGTGGCCACGAGAGACGCCGATGCACGCGAAGAAAGCGCGTTCTCGAACCACTGGGTGCCGAACGAAAGGTACGGGCCGAAGGCAGTGCCACGAGGTCACGTGGACCTGGGAAGGAGACAGGCTGACGCAAACGAAATCGCAGCTCCAAACGATGCTTCGAGTGCGATCAGTCCTTCACGCTGTTCGTGAGAAGGCATCACTGCAGAGTGTGTGGACACGTGTTCTGCGCCCAGTGCACAAGACACTCTCTGCTACCTCATGGCGAAACCAAGACACAATCCGCCAAAGTGTGCAACTATTGCTACAACAAAAGCATGCAGAGAGAAAATGATCCTGCCAATCAAGTCGATCGAGACGACGTGGACGAAGAACACGCAGCCGCAGCACACACACGATGGCATAACCCACAGAGTGACAGAACCACTACTGCAGGAATTGCTATGCCTGGAGCTTCCGTGGACGTCAATCCATCCAATGGGAAGGGAGAGCACGTGCAACATTTTGACTTTCTTGGTTCTTCGCCATATACACTTCTGAGTAAAAGCAAGTGTGGGTATTTGTATGATCCTGTTGTCGCACAAAACCAATCGACAGTCCAGGCCAACCCCGTTAGCCCAGAAGCAAGAGCAGAGGATGGATCCTTGCACGTAGAAGCAGCAGGCGTGCAAGAAGAAGAGGTTCTAAATCCTGGAGTTGATGAATCAAATAGTACCAAAGAAGTGAATCATCCTGGAAGTAACACCGTGGTATCAGTGAGAGTTACTGCTGGTGCAAAGTCAAGTGCTCCTTCCAGTCAAGCATGGCCAAAGTCTGAAGGGTATGTGTCTAACTGCGGGAATAGCAAGGACATGCAGGTGTTTCAGCAAGTTGCAGAAGATGTAGATTGGGTGCCTCCACGTGATGTCACCGATCAGGACTCACTGCACGAAGCAGAAAGTGAAGAGGTATCTTCAAGCGGACGAGACTTTCACCGACGGGTGAGGACCGATGTGCATGCCTACACAAGGCAGTACTACCTTAAACTTGCAAAGCAAATTCTTGTGTCTTTGAAGGTAGATGAACTTGAAAAGTGGGTGCAGATTCTCCCTGTTCTTGCAGAAAGTGCAGCAGCAGCTGTAGACAAGGTAGCAGGCTTGGACTTTGGTGTGATGGAACCAAAGTTCTTTATCAAAATTAAAAGGGTCCAGGGATCGTCGCCTGAGAAATCCTGCATCGTCCAAGGGGTTACTTGTCGTAAGAACGTTGTGCATAAAAAGATGCCTAAGCTGATCCGCTCACCAAAGGTGATGCTGCTGAGAGGTTCGGTCGAGTACCAGCGGGTTGAGAATCAGCTCTCAAGTTTTGACACATTGATGGATCAAGAGAAACAGCATCTGCAGCTCGCAATAGCACGCATCATGCAGCACAGGCCAGATGTCATTCTTGTGGAGCAGACCATGTCAAGGTATGCGCAGGACTTGCTTCTGCAGAACAATGTAGCCCTGGTATTGAACGTCAAGTCGACACTGCTCGAACGCATTGCTCGGTGTACAGGCGGAACCATCGCTCCTGCTCAAGAACTGTTCAAAATGTCGGAAGGAATGATGGGTAGTTGCTCAGAGTTCAGAGTGGAAAACATTTCGACAGGATGCAATGGAGCCAAAACGCTCATGCACTTCGACGGATGTCCTGAACCTCTTGGTTGTACTGTGCTCCTTCATGGAAAAACTCAGGCTTCTCTTGAGGGCCCCAAGAAAGCCTTGAAATTACTTTCTCTAGCTGCATGGAATGCGTGTTTGGAAGAATCATTTGTCTCGGATCTTCTGGTAGCAGCTGCTTCATCAATCTGGCTAAGAGAAATGGCAGTAGGAGGTGTAGAAATTGCTCTTAAACGAGTCTCTCAGATTGCAACAGCTTTGCCAAAATTTATTGAAGCTTGGAATACCATAAACTTTCAGGGTGTGGTGCACTCCGTATCACCTAATGTGTTACATGTAGATGATCCAGACACAGAGAGCTCCAGCATCCTTGAAGAAAGAAATCAGGAAGTAAAGGGAAACACACTGGGTATTTTCAACGAGCAGCACATCTATGTGTCGATCGCTGCAACAAGCCCGAGGAAAGGGCAGCTGTGCGAACCAGCTCAAGTTCATAGGCTTGATTTCTACAGCTCAACCGATGTTCCACTGAACTTTTTTTTAGCAGCCATTCTACCGCATGAAGAGAATGTCTGTCCCAATCGTGAATGCAAGGAAAGTAACACGGGTCATTTGAGGTATTACAGGCATGGCAATGGCCAGATCATTGTGTCCTGCCACGTTTTGGAAGGCGACGATTCGCTACCTGCAACGGCATATGATCGCCCCTTCTGGATCTGGGTAGAAAAGTCAGGCTCCAGACGCAGCCTACTTCATCCACTTACGGGATGTTTATCACTGGGTCAATTTTTCGCTCTGGTATTCTCGGTGGGTCGCGTAACATCTTCGCTTAGTCAGTTTGCAGCTCAACATGAAGATTTGGAGGACGAGGTATTGTGGGGTGTCAGGGCATGCTTAGAGAGTGTTCCTTTCGGCCCAGAAACTAGTGCTTTTTTCATTGGACAAGGCAAAAGCGTCGTACGTTTTTGTTATGAAGCCATCACAGCTTACCAAGTATCCCTCCCTATGAAAGATCTGCACCTTGATGATAATTCTGATACAAGTTGGAGACTTTTGGAAGTTGAAGAGCTGTACCAGGCTGCAGAGCGTTCATATGATGACATAATTTTATCATTGGAGACTTTGATTTCCAACTTTCGGATGAAGGACAACCTGGGCAACCAGCTTGAAGCCATGAAGAAAGAGGCTCAAATTCAAAGGAACCTGTTTCTAGAAAAGGTCAGGCTCTCCTCCACTGGAAAAGGCAACAAGGATGTATCTGAGTCTAAGAAAGACGCACAACCAATTCACATACTAGAAGTGAACCACTTGAGGCGAAGTTTGGAAGTATCAATTACACACTGGGCGGCAAGGATTCAGGAGACACAAGCACAGCTAGGCAGTGCCGGCAATGCTGCTGGGAAACAGAAGCTGCCAATGGGCCACAGAGGGTCAATGTCACAGAACGAGTACAACCAGACAGAGGATGCTAAAGATTTACCACACCACAAGAGATCTCAATCAGTCCCACTCATATCGCATAGTCAATTATATGAAAGCAACCATGATTCTGACTATGGTGCACGCTCGCAAGAGGACATGGTTTTTGGCACTGAATATTCCTCAGTTACTTTGGATGGTATGCCCAGTAAGCCTGCTAGTCAAGAAAGCGATACTACGGTTTCAACAATGCCCTTTCTCCCTCACCTGAAAGGACGTTTGTTCTTGCCAGATGGGCAGAACAATGAAGTAGTGGTTGTCTATGATAATGAACCGACCACCATCATTGCGCACATGCTAGTTTCTGAAGCATACAAAGTGAAGCTCGCAAAGGCATCTCAATTTGCAAGATGTGAGGGCGGTAGGGCGCTTGCAGGCGTCGAGTCAGGAAAGCAAAGTAGGTCTCCTGACTCAAGTCAAGCTGAGAAGACAGCTGCCAAGCCTAGTCGAGTGCGTCGTGGAAGTGTTGCTGGAGATCTAGCAGGGGCTGCAGTTACCACGCAACCCTTTTCTATCATGGATACACAGAACAAATCCCGAACCAATTCACAGCAATCTTCCCCTGGAATTTCGGAAGGCTCCGAGTCTTTGAAGGAGCAGCCCCTGTACAACGAAACTGATGTGCTCCTTTCCAAGGAGCCTGCTCATATTGAGTATACTTTTGAGGACGTGTCTACAAACGGACAGAAGTCACAATTCAAGGTCGTGGCTGTGTATGCCCCGCAGTTCTCCGAGCTTCGAAAGGTTGCATTGGCTGGAGATGGAGAACCAGGCTACGTTAAGTCTTTGTGCAGATGTATGAAGTGGGACTCTACTGGAGGCAAATCAAATGCTTACTTTGCAAAGACATTGGACAACAGACTCGTTGTGAAGCAAATGTCAAGATCAGAGATGCACAGCTTCCTACAGTTTGGCCCCTCCTACTTTGAGTACATGTCTCAGGCGCTTTCGACAGATGTTCCTTCCGCGCTGTGCAAAATCCTTGGGGTTTATCAACTGAGTATCAAGCACATGGGCCCAAATGTAGAGAAAGACACAAGGATCGACTTGATGGTAATGGAGAACGTTTTTTATGGAAGGACAGTGAATAAAATATATGACTTGAAGGGTAGCCTGAGAAGCCGCTATGCAGATGAACGTGGCAGGCCAAATGCTGTTTTGCTTGATGAAAATCTGTTGCAGCAATTGGTTACTGAGCCACTGCTAGTCTCGCCGATGGGGCACGGTGACCTGTCAGCAGCGCTGAAGCGTGACACAGAGATGCTTTCCAAGCTAAATGTTATGGACTATTCACTGATCGTGGGTGTAGATGAGGAGAGCAAAGAGTTGGTAGTGGGGATCATTGACTACGTTCGACAATACACGTGGGACAAGCAGCTGGAGAGTTGGGTAAAGTCATATGGGATCTTGGGTGGTGGTAAGCGTGTACCTACAATTATCACTCCCAAGGAATACATGAAGCGCTTTCAAAATGCTATGGCACTATATTTTTCGGTGGTTCCATCCTCTGATCCAAGACAGGTACTACAGGATGGCGAACACCTCCTTTGAAAGCGCAGTTTCTTGGAGCACAAGAAGATCAACGATTTGTTGCTACTCATTGCCAATGGTCAAGGGCATGGCAGTGGTACAGGATTTTATGTGCAACAGGAGGCCCTTCTATACCTTCTACCCTATCTCACACCACTCGTCTCTTGCATTGCCTAATGCATCATTTTTTGTCACCTACCGCCCACCAGGGTGAAGTTGAGCAGTTTTTGTGCAGGCAGTGCATGGTATTAGTCATTTATTGCATCCCACTGTTTGCAGGCTTGCATTTCATTGTCCTGGCGGAAGCGCATCAGCGAAGGCTGGGGGTTGTTCCTTCTGTTGCTCATATTTCTTCTTCTGTAGGACTGAGGGTCTCCTTGCAGGCAAACGCCAATTCAAAGCCATTCATGTTGAAAGTTATCAATTGAAGCAGACATCAAATGCACAGTCGTCGAAGATGGAATCTCCTTCCTGAAGGCTTGCAACTCGTTTTGTACACCCATGTCCATTCCTCCAGGTCCACTGTCTTGTACTTTTAAAATACAGACAATCCAACAAGTTGCAAGGCTCCCTTCGAATGTCTGGCATGGATGCATGTGTATTGCACGGCATTCATTTTTTTTTTGGCTGCCATTGCATACGTGCTGGGGAGTATGAGAGTCTGCAATTGTCAGTGCTCTTTCTCGCCTTGGGCACTAGGCGAATGATTGCGTTTAGTAGAGTGTCATGGTTACATTCAAGGATGTTTGTGTTTGTGCCGAAACAATGAAAAGTGGAGCAATTTTACAAAGAGGAGTTTTTGTGAATGAGGTGGAAGGAAGAGCAACTGCGTTTCCCTGATTGCAAGTAAGGTGCAACTCCGAGAACGTGTGCCCCGATGCACTCTGCATTGGGTCAATAATAAAGCCTTTTGCTCCTGTAATACGTTTCCTGCACTCAATGCTTGCTTGGAAGGCCTCACATGACCATTTGCCTAGGATACGGTCTTCCCTACAGTGTCACTGTGACATTTAGAGGAGCGGTGCATTCGTTGCGATCATACCGCACTTGAGTCGTACTTCGAATCCCCACAAATATTTGCCATGCACATCATGCAGTGTTCCTTGGCATGTGAAATTCGACCTCACGCGTGATCAAGACCATAGGGTTGCAGGTATTAGCGCCTCTCCGTTCCATCCAGTCCAATCCAACGCATGCCCCACGTTTCCCGTGTCCATTCCACACCATTGTGTTGTGTGAGTTGTGTCCACAACATCGTTCCACACCCCTTCGAAGGAGAGATCCTCGGAGAATATTCTTTTCTCGGGATGGATCCTCGACACGGTTCACCGTCCACGTGGCAACGACCTCTCCCGGTCCGGGAGACGGGACTTCGACGGTCCTCGAACGGTCCCTCTGTCGATCGTCATACAAGTTCCATCGGTCCATGGACGGTCTTCGGTCCGTCCTGGCCCTCCCCTCGGAGTTAACTCGTTCGAAAACTTCGTGCTTTGGTCCGTCCGAGAAAACCTTCAGAACCGCCAACCGCCGTGATGGCCATGCGCGTGCAAAGTGCGCATCTCCAAGCGAAACGCACCAATGCGCGTCGAAGGAGCACGAAGGTCGCGAGAAGAGAGGTCCTGCGCGTCCATGCGAGCGCATCCTCGCCTCGTGGAGTGCCGCCACGTGTGGTGGTGGTGGGATCCGGTCTGGCGGGACTCGTCGCAGCGTTGGAAGCCAGGCGACAGTTGGAAGTGCCACACGCACCAGAAGGCATGCAAGTGGTGGTCATCGACAAAAGAAACAAACTGGGTGGAAACAGTGGGAAGTCGAGCAACGCGATCAACGGTATCAATGTGGGAAGTGGAGACTCGCCGGAACTGTTCCTGAAAGACATCCTGAAAAGCGGGAAGGGAAAGTGCGACGAAGCCCTCGTCAGGACACTCGTGGATCACGTGCCGGAAGCCGTCGAGTTCCTGAAAAACTGCAACGTGCATTTGGACAAGCCAATGATCACCGGTGGACACTCCGTTCCAAGAACGTATCGCGGTATCGATGGTGAGCCCATTGGATCCTTGATCGTGAAGGCCATGCTTCAGGAATTGCAACGCTTCTCGCGGGTACGTATTATCCTAGAAACCAGCGTGAAGGAGCTGGTGTGGGAAATGGAAGATGGATCGGAATACGTGGTGGGAGTCAAATGCAGTGGAATCAATGATGTTCCTCGCTACGTCGCTGGCGGTGTGCCATTGATGGATGTCAGGGCTGGGGCTGTTGTGCTAGCATCTGGAGGTTTTGCGGGAAGCCGCAAGAATCTCGATGCCTACGCACCTGGTCTGGGAGAGATGCCTTCCACCAACATTGCGTCCTCCAGCGGCGACGCCCTTTCTCTTCTCAAAGAAGCAGGGGGATCTGTCGTCGATGCGGACCAAGTTCAAGTCCATCCCACTGGTTTTGTGGACGTATTTGATCCAGATGCTCCAGTGAAGTATCTTGCGCCAGAAGCATTCAGGGGAGCTGGAGGCATATTGCTCAATATGAATCTGGAAAGATTTGCGAATGAGCTGACGACGCGCGATGAACTTTCCGATGCAATTCTTCAGCAGCCTGGAAAGCGTGCATACTTGCTAGTCCCACGCCACGCTGTCATCGCTCATCACCTCGGCGCTGCGATGGACGGATATGTAGACAGTGGCCTTGTCATACCGGCCATGACCCACCAGAAATTGGCGGAATTGCTGGGCACCTCGGTTGAGAAAGTGAATGAAATTTTTGAGAATTATCAGAAGGTGGCTGCGGAAGGAGTCGATCAGTTTGGCAAGACTGTCTTCCCAGCCACCTTCGATTGTGCTGACGAAGAAATCTTTTTTATGGAAGTTTCACCCGTGGTGCATTACACCATGGGGGGAGTCGAGGTGGATGGACACGCTCGAGTATTGGACAAATCAGGCAAGCCTATCAAGGGGATCTTCGCTGTAGGGGAAGTCACCGGCGGAATCCATGGTTGCAATCGTTTAGCAGGGAACGCGCTGTTGGAGAGTCTGGTTTTTGGCCGCATTGCAGGTGCATCCGCAGCACAGTATATTCTGGAAAATTCAGCACGTGAAATTTCTCAAATCTAAGTTATGCCGTGATGGGCTTTACAATAATTGGCTGTGGCAGGTATATTTCCATTCTCAGAGGCAACCTGGATACTTTAAAGCCTCTGTTGCCCATTTCTGATCGCTTTCTTGAAAATGTCCTCATATTTACTCTTGATTTCATGGAAGGGACGGTGCGGCTGATGGATGGAGAGGGCAGGCGGTTTGGTGTCAGAAATGGTTTCCTCAGCCGTTGAGGAGGCGGATGTAAATGCGTATCCGTGCATGTGAGAGGTCTACACCCATACTGGTATGCTATGAGTCGAGGGAGGAGCAAATGGCTCCGGTTGGAATGGTCGTCAGCCTGCTTCCGGCAATCTGGTTGATCCTCGCCCCTGAGTAAGCGCAAACGCCTTCGATGCTTTTGTCTGTACAGTATTCCCAGGGGCCAAGTTCTATGAAACACCTTGGATGTGAGCAAGCTGTATATTAAAACGCTACTGCACCTCGCATGGATAGAATGGAGGTCTTTTTCAATTGAATTTGTTTAATTTTTGAATGACCCATGCTATTTGGCCGACGGAACATCGTTTGCATCGCGGGATTATGAGGGAGGTATTTCGCACTGTTGAGCTTCGGTGTACGCAGTCCACTTGAGAGTGCCATCTTTGTCCCTCCCTGGGAGAGTAGACCGCTGTCGGCTATCATAACATCTTGAGTTGGCTCTCCACCCCTTGTTCCGCAGGCTTCCATGGCCTTGACCACGTTGAAACCTTCCACCACTTGGCCAAAGACGCAATGCCTTCCATCCAGCCATGGAGTCTGGACGGTGCAGAGGAAGAACTGGCTTCCATTGGTGTTGGGACCTGCATTGGCCATGGAAAGCACACCAGGGCCAAGGTGAGCCAGTTGGAAGTTTTCGTCCTCGAAGGTCCTTCCGTAGATGCTCATGCCACCCGTACCATTGTCATTGGTGAAGTCACCCCCTTGGCACATGAATCCAGGGATGATGCGATGAAAACGGCTGTTTTTGTACCCAAATCCTTCTTGTTCGGACGTGCAGAGTTCGAGGAAGTTTTGTGCAGTCTTCGGCGCCACGTCTTTCTTCAGTTCAATCACCACACGTCCCAGAGGTACGCCAGCCCCGTACCGTCCAAGCTTCACGTCCAAATACACCAGTGGATTTCCATCGGTTGGTTCTCCCAGCGGAGGTTTGTATTCCACGTCTTGCTTGGCCAAAGCAGCAATGTCTTCGGGTTTGCTTTGGCTTTGTCCCATCGCTCGTGCGTCGTTCGCGTCCACCAACACCGCCACACCGTCGACGACACGCCAGTTCTCCAGCCGAGCCTTATCCAGTTCCACACCGGTCTGGGGTTCACAACTCTCGTCTTCCCTCCCTTCGGGCAGTCGGGGGCCACGGCTTCACAACTGTGTGGCATCGGTGGACGTGGCGAAGACGTGGCGCAGCCAAGCCGCACTTGACGACGACGGCCATGTCCATGCGCACGTGCGAGTTTCGCCGATCCACGTTCGTACGTGGCGATGGTTGGAAGCACGTGCGAACGGTTCGCGGCGCGTCCCGGTCCGTTTCGGCGCTGTCGGTGCGTGCCGAACGCAGCTACGTGATGATCAAGCCGGACGGCGTGCAACGTGGTTTGGTCGGCGAGATCTTGGGACGATTCGAGAAGAAAGGATTCACCGTGAAAGGACTCAAGATGTTCCAATGTCCCAAAGAACTCGCCATGGAACACTACAAGGATCTGTCTTCCAAGCCGTTCTACGGTGCACTCGTGGACTACATCACGTCGGGACCGGTGGTGTGCATCGCGTTGGAAGGAGATGGCGTCGTCAAGTCGGCCAGGAAAATCATCGGTGTCACGAATCCATTGGAAGCGGAACCAGGCACCATCCGTGGAGACTTTGCAATCCAAGTCGGCAGGAACGTCGTGCATGGGAGCGACTCGGCGGAGAACGGAGAGAGAGAGATTGGCCTCTGGTTCAATGCCGAGGAGCTCTGCGAATGGGAACCCACGATGACACCATGGATCATCGAGTAGCGTAAAGAAAATTTCGATTCTTTCAATCTTCAGCACACGGAAGAAAAACGAGCCATCCATCCTTGCCTCTCAAACGCCGGGACGACTTTTCCAGCGATTGATGATCTTCATGGACTGCTGACTCTCAGGGAGGAGACCTGGTGGAGCATCGTACTCAGTCGGGCATTGGTGACCATCAGGACCATACCAGACAGTGACGCCAGAATACTCGCTCTTGAACTCGTCCGTGTGGCCACGACCGCTGAGCCGCGGTTCAAAGTAATAGTTCCTTGTGCCTACCTCCCCATCCCTCTTGAAAGGAAGGTTACGCGTGTCGACACCCAGCTCTCTCAAAGCATTCACTCGTAATAGAGCAGCTCGTGCTTCCATACGGTCATCAAACCAAACCTTGATTGCTTCTCCTGTTTTGGGATCTTTGCCATATATTTGGTAGTCTTCGTGCCCTTTCCCAGCGATGACAACTGCATCCCCTTCATCCGCCATTCCAATGGCAGCTCGTATTGCACTGTAACGACACTCAAGAATGAAACGGCGCAGCTCACTCTGGCACTCCAGACAACGTATGTCGTACTCGTCTGGAACACGATTGTAATCCTGCAACCAGTAGAAATTGTGAGCCTCAGCTAAGCCATCGATGAATTGATAATTTTGGACCTCCGGGGGAAAGCCTGCAACCATGTCCTGGATAATTTCTGCAGGATCTTCATTGCGTGGATTGTCATTGGTGAGAAAGACTATGTCACTTTTTTCATGCGCAATCTTTCCCATCTGCGGACGCTTGCCCTTGTCCCTGTCCCCGCCACATCCTACGACTGTTATTATCCTCCGGGGGCCAATTTCCCTAACAGAATCTAGCAGCTTTTCCAAAGCATCGGGTGTGTGGGCATAATCTACAATGACAGGAAAAGGCTGTCCTTCATCAATCAGCTCAAAGCGCCCTGGGATCGCCTCCACCGCCTCAATCCCAACCACAATGTCTTCCAGGGGGAAGCCCATTCCACAACCAACTGCCACTGCCGCCAGGATGTTGTAGACATTCGTTTTTCCCAATAAGGGAGTGACAATTTCAAGATTTCCAGCTGGGGTAGTGATCAAGATCTCTGTGTCAAACAGACTGAGACGGATTTCCTCTGCCTTGACATCAGCATCAGGATTGTCGATGCCATAGGTAATAACTGGAACTCTTGATGAGCACTGGATAAAAAAAGGTGCTTCTGGGTCATCAGCATTGATGACAGCTCTCTGACGACTGGGATCATTCAATCTTTGGAACAGAAGACCCTTTGCAGCCCTGTAATCTTCAACAGTACGATGGAAATCCATATGATCTCTACTGAGATTGGTAAAGACAGCAATATCAAAGTCTACTTCTGATGTGCGTCCTAAGGCGAGAGCATGGGAGGAAACTTCCATGACACAAGCAGACCCATCGTTCTTCAGCATCCCTGCCATGAGTTGCTGTACTTGGACACTGTCTGGAGTGGTGAATGGAGCCGAATATCTCCCCTGATATGGGACGATCCAATCCCTGGGCGGCGCAGTTGTGCACTCAGGCTTCCAAATAGCTGCCTTTGTGTTATCCATCCTGCACTTCTCGAAGTTCTTTGCCCGCTCCCGTGCCCAAACCCACTGATCCAATTGGAATGGCTGGTGTTCAAGCTCTGCAGAGGGATCTTCTTCTTCAGGTGCCCATATGCCACCTTGTGGTGTGAGACGTTCCTCGGCTATGGCATATTCGATGGTGCCGATCATACCTGTCTTGTTCCGTGCCTGTTCAAATACTCCGCGAACAAGCCATGAGGTTGTAGTCTTCCCGTTCGTGCCTGTGATGCCAACCACTGACATGTCTTTGCTGGGGTCTTCATAAAATGTGCTTGCAAGTCTTGCCAGCGTTCCGGTTGTATCGTGTGTGATAAGAATAGGTATGTGACCCTTGTTGATGGGCAGGTCTTGCGGTTCGACCTTGTCTTTATTTCCACCAACATTGCTTTTCTTTCCTGCCCAATCTCCGCCAAAGGGAGAGCTTCTGCTACTTTCTTCTCGGGACATAAGATCCACCTTGCAGATGCCCATATCTCGGGCCAGCAACAACCAGTCCACTTTTGAAAGGTATCTAAGCATTATCTCCCTCAGCTCGATGGCCTTTTTCGCTTTGAGTCCTCCTTGTTTCGCTTCTTCGTATGCAGATTGCTCTTCCTTGACAAGATCCCTCAGGCTTGAGATTCTCAGTTCTTCCCACCAAGCTTCAGCAATTCCTTGAAGGAAATCATCTGTTGCATCCTCCTGTTGCTCTTCGATTTTCTGCAGGTTCTCTTCCAGCCTTCTGGCCAGTATTTCCCTTGCTTGCTCTTCCACTTCTTCGAGCGGTCTCATGGCTAGCACGGCAGATGCCCCGTTGGCCACCGCCACGGCCGCAAAGTCGTGTCCATCTCGATTGATTCCTGTGACGCACACAAACAGGTCACCTGGACGCACCAGCCTGCTGTCGTGTTGGATCCCCGTGATGATCAGATCCTGGACGTCGGGTCCTTCGACAGCAATCCTCGCCTCTTCGAGCAATTCTCCGAGCGCCCATTCGAATTTCGGCGGTTCATACACGATTGGATCGTCTTCGTATACCTCTTCTTCTTCCAGTTCCTCTTCCGAGTCCTCCTCTTCGTCTTCCTCGTCGTCGTCGTCGTCCTCTTCCTCGTCGAAGGATTCTTCGTCCCATCCCATGGCACCGATCCTGTCTTCGTCCTTCACGCCATCGCCTCCGTTCTCTTCTTCTTCTTCTTCCAATCCTTCGTGAGCTTCGTTTCCTTCGTTGCGATCGCCGTTTCCTCCGTACGCCTCGTCGCTGCGGCTGGCTGCGACGTGGCCATGCCGGTCTCGCCACGTGCTTCGTGTCGTGCTGCGTCGAAGCTTCTGGAAGCTTCCAACCGCCCTCCTCCCCCACCACGTGTCTTTTCTTGGACCGTGCGTGCTTTCCCCCCGGGAACTGCACCCCACGATCCCCACACCCGACCGTTGCGCCACCGCCACCGACATCCTCGTCCGCCGACACACACCCGCTCCTCGCCTCTGCTGGCCTCGCCTCGCCTCCCACGAGGGAGTTTCTTCTCCGAGGGAGGGGACCGACGGCCGACCGTGGGGAGTTTTTTCTCTGGAGGGAGGAGGGGAGGCACCTGCCGCATATCGCGTGCGCGAAGGATTTGGATGCGAGGAGATGGGACGGAGAAAAGGACGTGCGCGGATGACGTAGGGATCCTGGATGTCGAAGAAACGTGGCGTGGACGGGACGAGAAGTTCCGAAGACGAAAGGCAACGATACCAAGACGAACGGGAGGAACGTTCGCTGCGTCTCGTGGCAGCAGAGCTCTCCATAAGAATGAGACGTCGTGCGAAAACATCCAGATGTAGTGATGTGAAATCGAAACAGGAACCTGCAAGAATAAGCATTCAATGATAAGTAACACAAGGGTGTGAAAAAGACACCGTCGAAAGGGAAGAAAGAAACGAGTACCTAGAAAGCACAAACGTCGCGAAAAGTAACAATTGATCTGAAGGTGTGCTCTATGATGCGTGTGGAAGGAAAGTGTCCAGAAACATCTCGCAACTGTCAAGTGTTGGGAAGAATCTGCAAGAAAGAAGGCCACCCCTGCATCATCCTCGATGCAGCACATAAATTCCAATGAATCCATGGATCAAGACTACCTTGGAGACTCTGTCACAAGCCTGTTGATCGAGCCGGGAGAGGGAGCGATGAAGTAGCCGGCCCGTTCCACAATTTATTTGAAAGACCAGACATTTTCTCTTTCCCAACCCTGTGCGATGCGCCTGTGGTCACGGAATGCAACAGTAGGACCAAAAACATTGCATGAAGCAAGAAAAATGTTTTCTGTGAGAATTCCATGCCAAGTCCTTCTGGTTGCATCCCTTTGCTTCATAAGTACGCTAGTTTGTAATGCCCACGGCACAGATTCACACATCCTTGACCTCCTCTTCAAACAGACTGAGCGGCAAGTACCCGTACTGGCGAAACATACCATCAGCAAGCATGGGAGTGAACAAAACTCCACGGTAGTGTCCAGCGTAGCCGCTCAAATCCGCATCACCAGTGTTGCTGTTGTACTTGATGAACACGGGACCGTCTACTTGTACAGCAACGCCGTTCACATCCATGCCGTGCAGCCTCCCACGAGGCAATCCGAGCTGCGACACGTACCCTTTGAGCGTCTGCACGCCATCCGAGGCAGAAGCAGCACAGATACCCAACGTCGCGTGCGTCGCACGAGCACACATCGCCACCGTAGCGTCCCTGAGCATCCCCAAGGTCTCCTCAGGAGCATCAAATCGCACCGACGCGTCCCCACGGCTTCTTCGCAGATGTGCCTCATCAAAGCTCTGCAGCAGTTGCTCGGCACGTTCGACGTCCATCAACTCTTTGCGTTCCCGTCCTGGACGTAAGAAACCCGTCGCCACCGGCGGTTTCCGACGCGTTGAAGGTGGCCTTCCCTCGTCTCCTTGCGTGGAGAACGAAGCACGTGCGGTGCAGATGCGCAAGGCAGGCGTGCAGGCCGTGGCCATTGCGACGAGTTGCGAATCCTCGTCCAAAAGCAGAGTCCGTGTGTACGAACTTGGACGAGTTCCAGTGGAAAATTTTCGAGGATGGTCGTTTGTGTACAAGGGTCCCATTCATTTCAGTCGAACGAAACCAATGAGCCTTGCGCACGCGGACAGCAACTTTCAAGAACAAGCCAACTCGGTAAGCAACGCGAAATTTGAGTGAGATGGAGTCCCAAAATTAGAACAAAGCAACGCAAGGAAATGTACACATTGGAATCCAGCGAAGAAGGGAGACGCAAGGGAGCATAGTTATGTATGTGCAATTTGAAACCTTCTCAACGCCACGCCCTCCATCGGAGAAGGAATAATCGAGCAGAATATCCGACATTCGAGTGTTGTCCGGCCCATATTAGCAAGGTTCACGTAGTGGTATTCCTTTGGAAGAAACCTACGAAAATTTTTGTGGGCGTATCGGATGGCACCGTTTGCTTCTACTTGGATCAAGGAACGACTGAAAGGGACTATGGGTCCCAGGCCCCCCTACGAGGAGCCTCGGTCTCCCCTTCATCCTGGGTCACCCAACCAAGGGCCCCAGGATTCGGTTATACTTGCTTAATAGGTGGGTGGTCCCTTCTG
>JBBULP010000496.1:0-33258 GCA_038048775.1 Picocystis salinarum | reverse complement strand
AGCAATTCCCTAACGGCACCCCTATCAAACCGAAAGGATGATCGTAATTCATCATCCGTGAAGGACTCAGCGCTCCTTCCCGGGCTCGCGGGAAGAATTTGTGGGTTCCACCATTCGCGCAGCTCTTCCAAACGAGCGTCACATTCGCAAGCAAGACAATCAAGCATGGCCGTCATTGCAAGAGCAAGGTCTGGGGACCCATGCGCAACCACAAGCATGACCATGCGAAGACTCTCAATTTGCATGCGCCGCTCTTGCAGCCGCATGATCTCGAGGATTCTTCCCTTGCGCTGTGGCATGGCGCTTTGCGGGTCCTTCCCGCGAATACGTGATCGGATCTTTGCCGTGGAGGAAAGGGGAGCCGGTTCTCCACGATCGCAAAAAGAATAATTTTCCTCAAAGCATATGTCCATGAGTCAAATATGTATAGTTGAATATATTGTACCCCATGGAACATTTCTGCATGGAACGAAGAGGAATTTCCAAAATTTTGGACAAAGAATGGAAGTTTTCTACCAAAATTTTTTATTTTTTTCGGTCCTGGAGAGCCAACGGTCAAATTTTAGGGCAAAATCGCAGACGAAAAAAATATTTTGGCAAATCCGAATTCCTCTAATAGGGGCACTTTTTCGAAAAAAAAAAAAAAACATCACCCATAGAGGAGTAACGGTCAAAATATTACGTAATACCCTTCCGAAATATTTTTTTTTTGCAAATCCGAATTCCTCTAATGAATGGAAAAACCGTTTCTTCTTAGAGAGGAGAGGAAATTACGCTCTGTTCCATTGGTCCTGCGGAGTCGCGTCAACAACAAGAACGATGTGCGTGCATAACACGAGCCGTGATTAGGATGCGAAGAGGGTGGACAGCGTGGTTGTGGTGGTCCGTAGGCTTTTTCAGGGGATTCTCTAGCTGGACTGGCGCTGAAGCATACGGATGGTCGATCGACCGCAGAGACCTGCTCCCAATTCTGCAAGGGCAGAAAAGAGCATTCGTCTGCATCACTGGGCAGTTGCATCGCTTAGAACTCGATGGAAAAATGGAAAATCTTTTCGCAGTTATGGAAGCAACACATCAAGTTGACCTGGCCTTCGTTCTATGGCAGAGTGAAAGAAACCTTGTTACAGCGCAAAGGCAAAAGGCAGCTACCAGCCATGCCGAGGGGGTTTACCCTACCTTCGACCATGTGAGGCAGAGACTAGTTGGGAGGTTTGGCCTTTTACAAATAAACGAAATGATTCAGCCGGAGTTGCCCGTCGTCAATCAACAACTTGTTGATCTTCTTGGTAGAGCGGGTGAAAATCAATCACTGCAAATTCGCAGAAGCAGGAACCACATTAGGCGGTGGTCAGCGTACTTTCAATGCTTGGACATGCTGGATGAATTTGAAGGGTTTCTGGTAAGTAGGTACGATGTAGTCATCAGAGTTCGCGGAGATGCACATGTGCTCTTCCCAGTAAACTTTCCCAGAATTTTGCTGCAATTGCAAAAGCAAATCTTGCTTGTCCAGGAGTGCGACGCTTGGGGTGGGATCAATGATAAAATTGCTATTGTTGCAAGAGATTCGGCTGTTGAGTACTTCACGACGCCAATCATGCAGTACTATCTTCGCCCTGAGCACATGTTAAACGCAAGTGCTCTGACCCAAGTTGAAAATCCCCAGACTTTTCTTCGGAGGTCATACGAGGTGGCTGGTATCACTCTTGGCTATATGGATGCACTCACACTCTTGGCCATCCCAGTACGCAAAGCACTAGGTGAAACTACTTGTATTTCCATTCCACGAAGATCCTTGCCATGTCTCTTCAAGCAGCTAGGTTTGCTCGCTTCTCAAGTTATGCAGAAGAAACTTTGCTTAACGTAAGTAACGAAGATGGTTTCTTTACAAATGTTGCTTAAGAATGAATGATTAGGTGTAGGTTCGTGCCTTTTGTCTGACTTTGAGAATGAGCATTACACCCAGCAAATGCACAGGTCGGATTCAATGGACACATATGTTGCTTTCTCATCGCACAAGTAAGAAACAGTATCTGCGGTTGCAAACCCTCGAACACTGGTAGCTTGACAGACAATTCATAGCATTCTGCCAGAGTTATGTGAGCAGGTGAAGTATTAAACCGGGCTATGACCCCATGCTATCTGATGCTGCAGTTTCATTTGCTGTTATCTGGAACCATGTAGCAGGCCTTACTTTTGGCTTGCCGGCAAAAGCGTTTGATGCTTATTCTGTGAAATGGAGAGATAGTGCAAGCTACGTCCTGTTTGTAATTGCTGAATGTGCATTCTGATACAATGTCCCATTCAATATGTCATTGGTCTGCAAGAATTAAAACAATGGAATGAAGCGCCTGAAACAATGTCTGGTGCAATGATAACCGTTTGCATGTCCTCTGGGAGAGTTCAGTACTGAGACAACCATGACAGTTTGCAGGGAAGCTGGCCTCCTTTTGAGTGGACTAAGTGACAACACATACCAACACGTCACTTTTAATAATGGGCAACTGAGGTCCTCTGAGGCACCTGTGACTTGTGCCCTGAGATAGCTGAATAACTGCTTGCGCATTCCAGCAAAATTGCTATCCATCACTTTTGTCCATCTGTTGAGTGAAGGCTGTTTGTCAGCAATGATTAATCCTGACCCTCTGGGTGGAATGGCTGCCACAGTATCCCTTGCGCTTGGTAAGAGCATGCCTTTTGTCTGGTAAGTGAGATGCATTCTGAGTATTCTCATCCTTATGAATTCGATAAAATTGCCACCTAGCAGAAGCACAATGATGGATGTTGGGTCAATGTGTTGTATGGAAGCACTCGTGTGCAATCAAGCGAGAAGTGCGCAGTTCCGCGGACTGACAAACATACGCAGCAAGATGCAGGGGACGCCCGGCCATAATGGAGTATAAACTTGGTACATGTCCCCCTAAATACCTCCTAAAACAGGGCAGGTAGAAATGTGTGGAAGATGGGGAGGCAAGGATGTAACAAGGAGTGACCTTGTCAGCTAATCACCGCCATAACATTATCCAATGTTTTGCCAAATAGCCACTCTGACAGCCTTGCGAAGCTTGATTTCCTAGATAAACAACCAAGACCCGCGTAGCATGATTGACACTACAACACAACTGATATAGAGGAATTTTCCAGAAAGAGAGCATCCAAACTCATAAAGCAGCCCGGACTTACATTGTAACTGTACGATATGGCAACACAGGATCCTGATGGACTGGCTGACGTTTCTATTGGCACAAGACTTTGTACAAACACACCCCTGGATGTACCCTTACAAGCCGCATTCTTGACTCTATTTGATCCCTTTCTGGATGCCACGCAAATTTGAAAACAAGACTAATCAGGAGGTAAAGTACAAACCTGCCTGTGCCCAATGTACCTTACACATCAATCATAAATTGCACTGGACGAAGGAAGTGACTTTGAATGGTTGTGATTCCATAAAAGATCCCAGTGAACTCACGAGTACAAACGCTGAGCATTTGAGGAATAGCAGTTTCCTAGTGTAAGCAAGACCCAAATTCGAACGCAAGCTGTGTAAATAAAGGACTGCGATAGCACTAATCTCCCAATTAAGGATAGACAGCAGTTTTCACAATGTCATCTGCTTAAGAAGGAAAATCTCTGAGCTAGATTTGCAGTGCCTTCAAACTGGATACAGTATGTTGGAAAGCTGGCCAATTTTTGATAAGCTATGAGAGAAAATTCATCAAGTGGCACTTAGTGGGCATTCCAATCGCAAGGACAGGCTGTTCCTGTCAGCAAACTGCTGAGGCAAAGTTGCTTTCCAAACCGCTTTAATTTCCATAAAAGCATTCTCAAGCACTCCTGTTGAGGGAGTAGCTCAGAATACCAAAATCCTTCTACGACTTCCGTCCATCAAACTAGGCACGGATCGAAATTTATGTACCTCGGTCTTCAAAGTCTTCCTTGGAACCCAACTTTTGAGTTGGAAACTTAGCCTGCCTCGTCAAAACGTTCATTGAGTTATTAGAGGAATTCTGATTTGCAAAGAATACTTATTTCGGAAGGGTGTACCCCGTGTTTGAAAAAGAAGGCGCCTTATGCGAGGAATTCGGTTTTTCTCGAGATATTATTCGTATGGGGGTGGAACCCTTCCTTTGTGTGCACTGTAAAGTTTTACATGCTGTTACCAAAAGAGAGTGCCATGCAACAAGGCATGTAAGCAAACAGGTTGCAATTTGCCGAAACATGACTCTGTCATGTACCTTGAGATTTCCTTCCTATGGCGTGACTTTCGCATTCTTGTAGCTCTCGGGAAGGAAATATTCTTTCCTCGAGTAGGGAAGGCTTGGTCTCGGAAACGAGGCCTATCTTTCTAGCATGGGCGACTCACGTGCATTGGTTTAGCTTGATTTGAACTTGGACAACGTTTAAGAAGTCAACCATTCAACAATGAAGCGCACGAGGATCACGTGGAAGGAAGAGCATACACTTGCGCCTCTTCATCAAGTGTACTTGGCCGATTGTTGTCACATTAGAAAGCACACTCACAAGGAAGTGCAAGATGCATGGGCAAAACTCATGCATGCATTGACTACTCGAAGCGATGGGATGTTCGATGGATTCAATCTTTCCATCCTTGTTCTATGAAGGCAAATTATTGAGAAAAGGGGTGCAGGGTTCTTGGCTTTCGTTACTCGGGTTTCACCCGGTGAGTCCTAACAATCACCCCGAAAAGGTGAGGAAAAGAAGGGAAGGGTATGTTGAAAGAACTTGTTGAAACGAATGTTAATTCGTTCAGAGTTAGCAGCTCTTCCTCCAAGACTGGGTCCTCCGACCAAGGGGAAGGGACGATCAACAGCTCAGCATTTGGATCGCCGACGACATGAGCAGCGACGAACAAACGTCGTGCAAGAACGAACCATAGATTTCGACATACGACTGACGAATTCACTCAAGTATACCAATGAAAACACATTGGACTATATCGAACTCCTGCGACTATTGAAAGAGCGCAGTGCATGCCTTGTAATTCAGAAGCTTGACCAAACCAACGCATCCACACCGGATTACTCCCACCACCAAAAGGACACATCGAAACTCGTCGAAGGAAAGATACAAAGCAGAAGAAGGAAGACAAACGATCAAACACATCGCGCAGTAGCGAAAGACATACTGCCCAGTGATTCACAACCACGTCACAACCAGTGCGTGGATTACAGAGTTTTAACTCAGAAAGAAATCGATATTTCAATAGAACTACCCTTTTAGTTGGGAACAGCCGCACACTTAATTCAAATGATCAACCTTCGATCAAGTCCGAGACTAGAATCCCCGACAACGAAGATGCCGAGGAATCCCACATTGGACACAACGAACCAAGATGTAAAATAGGAAGCGAAATGACAGAAGAAGAAACAAATCAACAAGTGTCGTGCAACTACGAACACTACCTCGTTCGAACAAACCCGGAGCGCTGTGTATAAAGCACAAGCATTAGCTATAACAAGATTTTTCCGTTTTTTTCACCTAAGCTAGTCACCTTCCTTCACGCAAGCGATTGTCAACGACAACGTCATTCGTAACGTGTCCTTGAAGAAAACGTCACAAAGAACGTAAGACAAAACGCTCAACTAGGGTTACGATAGATAAACCTTCATCAGTTAACAACTAATTTCACAACCACTCAAGAAAGAGTATTTCTTTAGAAGGACCAGTACTGCCCTTCAAACAGGGTGAGTCCTTCTGTTTGAAGAGCTCGGTCATTTTTCTTGGGTTGGGGTAGTTCTGCAAATGGACGGGGGAAACGCTAGTACTTCGCGGTACATGTCAACTATTCGTTCCTCTTCGATTCCACGGGAACTGAGGGTGCCGATCGTCCGTCATTGGCAACCAACCGTGGCTGCGATGGCGGGAGCTAAAGGTACGTCTAGTGGGATCTAATCGTCCCCATGGACACCTTCCCATTTCGAATGGGTAATTGACATGTACAACCTTCTGCTTCATCGTTTCCGAACGTCCATAGGTGATAAAGAGTGCAATCATGTGGTTGCCACAAATCATCCACACACCATGGATGAAGTACGTACTCATTTACCACTGCCTAGCGTTGTAGCTACAGATGAACTATTAGAAAGTGAACCTCTTGAAAACGTGTACCAAACATTGCCCGTACTCTTGCGTCCTATCATGGAAGAACATGGACACTTGCGCATCACAAGGCACTCCTTACGGTTTTGTTGGACGATGAATGTTGTTTCATCACCAAACACACAAATAGGGATAAGGAGTAAGCTTGGAGGCTATTGAATGAACGCATTCGGGCATTGTATCCATCGCGTTTTAGAACGTGGAAGCTAGATCGTAAGCATGTGCGCAAAAGAATCTTGTATTTGTTGAAAGCCCATCGGGAGAACCAGCGTGCTACACTTCGAGCAACAAGTCGCAATGGAACAATGGTGGACAAAGAATACATTCATTTATGTGAGAAGTCCGTGCCCACTTCGAAGCTTCTCAAACTCAGTGCGACGTAGTTACACGGAGAAAGACCGCACTCGTCACGAAAAACAATGACGGAGTGAAGCACTATGCTTGCACCAAGTGCAAAGGCAAACGAAAAGAAAGTATGGAAACTACCAAAGCAAGCTGTCCCCTGAGGCGTCTAGCATGCGTGGAAGTGGGAAGCAACGGCGCAAACTTGGTGAACAGAGCGCGAGGTTCTTTTGCCGATCCTTCAAAACACTGTCATTGGATCACTACGCAACGGTACTCGCCAGACCGCCGCACATGAATGGAAGATGCAAGTAGATTTTTACTTGAAGAACGCCTAACGTTGGCCAAATCGTGGTACCCTGTCAGAGTACATCGAACAACACTTTGGATCTCGTACATGTAGTGGCACAATACTTGAGCCTTGATCTTCTACACAAATTGGTGACGAAGAAGCAGAATCTCCTTTCAAAATAATAGTGAAAGAGACGTAACGCATTTCAATTTAAGACATTTTTCTCTAACCAGCACGTTCCTCATATGACTCCACCTTGCAAACTTGCTAGACTATCGTCGTTGCTGTCTATCTCGAAGATTGTAGAATTAGGAGCAATGATCAACCCATTACATTGATTCCAACGTTTTTTCTGCTGCCGCTTTCCGAAATGAATCTTGCTTGTGTGTTGAGGAATCATTTTTTTGTTTCATTTCTTGTGACATGATGAAGCACCTCGTGGGTTTTCCAACTTGAGTATGCTATTCCTCTTTTTTCATGGTTTCTTGATTCGTGAAGTTCTCGTTGTGTTACCACCTACATGGCTAAAAGCAAGGAATAGAAACGTTAGCAAGGTACTTTGCGTTGTTGTACCTACGAAGACGAAAGTAGGTTCCTTACGTACTTCATTTCTACGAATCATCCTCTATTACTCGTTCAAAGACGGGGGAGCTATGCCAAGGCAATCCGTTGTCACGCCACCTCGTAGACACGTATGGAAGTTGGTCAACAACGCAGCCACGACATCTTCCTTGCCAATTTGACGGAGCATCACAACACGGCGTGTCTTGTCACCAACAAGCGGCCAAAGTTGTTTCAACCTTTCGAAAGATCCACTCGACTTCTTGACAGTAGCTTCTCATTTCCTCGTTCAATGCGGCTTGTTTTGAGTTGATCTGCCCTTTGTAGGATCGATGTAGCACATCGGACAAAGGATATGCTCCATCACCATACAATGAGACTTGAATACCATTCTCCTTTGCGATTGTACGCAATCTTTCTTGTATTTTCGACCTTCCAAGCACATTCGCGTCACCGAAGGAGCCGGGGTGTGGACCGTTGTAATGAGCAATCATGAAGTTTGAGAGTACGATTGTTTGGTACTTCGTTGCATGCATTCTCTTCCATCCGGTCTATGCCGCATCCTCTCCTTCGACCGGCCTCCTAATCTCGAAGAGTGTGCCATCAATGAAGCCACAAAATTGCTATGGGACATCCACAACTGGGGGGCACTTCTGCTAAGCGAGGCTATTCGTCCGCCCAAACTTCTAGATGCAAAGTTGTTCTTGCGAATGGATAGATGTGGTCCAACACTGCATTTCTTAAATCTAAAGTTTCCGTAGATCTCTGGTTGCATGTCGTGCTAAGATGGTGAAGATTTTCCAACAAAAGTCGTCCCAACAGGACGAGCATGCCTTCCACTCCCAAAGAAACCCTCCTTAAGCTTTCAATGCGTACAAAATTCGGAATCCTACCGATGCGCATTATCTCCCTGATCTTCTAGCCCACGAATCGACAATGGTGGCGCAACCAACCGCCCAAAAACTCGCATGTCATCCGCGGAATGTTTGACACTTCACATGTGAAGTTCTAGTAGCGCTTTGCTTTTTGAAAGCTAGCTCAACATTCCTCAATAGTAGCCAACAGAGCTTGTCAAATCGCCAACCTCCCTCCTCTAAGAAACCTTCTGGGAGTTGCACGTCCCACGAACAGCACCACCGACTCGACGAACCGTCGTCGCAACCTCCTCTGTTGAAGCGCACTTCCCACGTGAGGGGTCATGAACGCCGTGAATCCTCACCTTCGCCTTCCACTAGCCCTCGAGGAGGATTCAACAGTGTTGAAAGGATCTGCTGTTTAACCGCAAGGTTAACAGGCAGCGTTGAAGGACGTAGGTTCGTGAAGGTCCTTGGGAGTTCGGAGCACGAAGGTGCACGGAGGAGCGAGGAAGGGAAGAGTGTACTAGATGCATTCAAGGGGTGGCCTCTGAGGCCCTACTAGCCGCCACCATGCCACGTAGGCATGGTGGACCGGGTACTCTATCCACAGCCGCGGTCGAACGTGCGGCTGTCCTAGTCGGAGGGGACGACCTGCACGACCAGTCCCTCTAAGAATAAACTCCATGCAACGGGTCCTGCACTTAACTTTTCAATAAGCAGCCCTTCGACCTAAATTTCCTCTTCGGAATGGAGAGCGATAAAAATAATCGAAAGACTTCCTCTCTACTAAAAATTGCTCGAATGCACAGCTCCCGATGCACCCCGATGAAAAAGGTACAAGCTAGAAGACCCTGCTTCTGGGGTTTACAAAAAAGGCCCTGGGGGACGGGAACAAAAATAGAGATTAAACTCTCCAGTAACCCGAGCATTTCGCCTTGTGTCATTTGCAGAAGTCCTCCCATCGCCCAGACGCTCGAGCACCATCCCTAAATCCTAGGTCGTCAACTCTACATTGTTCGGACTGCATTTGCATTGTGGAACGGCCGGTGCTGCTGGATGTATGGTGCCGGATGTGAAGATTGGGTTTACCTCGATGCGTCAAGGAAACAGGAGCATCGTGTAAGGGAAAGTGTTTGTCTGTGGTCCACCGCCATCCGACTGCTACTTCTCCAAACCATGCTCGTCGCCTGCTACGAACGACGGAGTGAAGTCTTCCAATCGAAGCAAACTCGTGCAGGAAACGCGGTCACAAGACTTAGGAAGAACCGGCCCTCAGAAGGTCGTATGTGGACCCAGCAACGCAGGCGTCCACGTGCGTTCGTGTGCATCACAGGACAACTTTCCCGATTAGAATTGGACGGAAAGATAGACAATCTATTCCAACCTCTACACGACACCCATGATATAGATGTTGCCTTCGTCCTCTCCACCGGGAAAACCACGTTTGTCGCGAAGAGGAATGACAGAATCTTTCATGGTGCAGTTCCGACCTTCAGCACCTTCAAGGAAGTCCGAGCTAAAATACCGCGGATGTTCGGCATGGTCCGCACACAACAGATAGAGCAACCAGAATCGCCCATACTGGTTTCAGAGTATGTAGACTTGCTGGACAAAAACTCGTTGAACCGTACTCTGAAAGAAGAAAGAAGTAGAAGCCATATCCGTCAGTGGTACGTGTATCAAAAGTGCCTAGGCATGATGGATCGATTTGAGAAGGTTGTCAAAAAACGGTACAGTATCGTCATGAGGATGAGGGAAGACCTTTTTATTGCCCGTCCTGTGGACATCGATTTTGTACTTGAAAATGTGTGGGGGAAAATATTGCTGGTTCAACGGTGTGATTCGTGGGGTGGCATGAATGACAAACTGGTTATTCTTCATCGAGGCACGGCAGTGAAGTACTTCACAACCCCTTTGCAGCAATTTTACTTACACCCACAGGCAGTACTTAACTTTACAGGAGTTGGAAGGGTGACCAATCCTGAAACTTTCCTTCTCAGAGCTTTTGAAAGGGTTGGGATAAAAGTTGTGCCCATTTCAGGGGAGAAGCTGCTGGGAATCCCCATTAGGAGCTCGACAGCCGGCTCTTGCTTCCCTCTAGGTTTGCGGTCACTTTCCTGCCTGCGAAGACAGGTTGGGCAGGACGTAATGCTATATTTGCAACGACAACGCTGCATATAGATCCTAGTAATCTTGCACGAGATCGACAGCAGCATATGGTTGGCAAACAGAGGTAAAATACTATTCTTTCCCAAGAGCACTGTCTATCGTTTGCAAACTCTATTCTACGGAGCTCCTGTTGCCTGGTGTACTTTGACAGCACTTGTTGTTGACAATCATGTTTGTCGCGAGCTGCGTTTCAGCTCAGGCTGATCAATGCAGGGAAAGACATCCTCTTGCTCATGACTAGATTTGGCTGCTCTGTGCCACCAAAGACGTGAGCTCTCCCTTGAAAAATAGGAGAATTCACTTGAATATTGCTAAACCAGTGGTACTTTGAAGGGCACATTCACAAGCCCACCATCCCCTGAACTTTGTTTCCATTGCTCCTCCCTTCTGACCACCAATCCATCCTATGTCCCTTGAACTGCACTACGTGTAACTAGATATGGTGAGACTGTGCTGGAAGTGCGAAATAGCAATATCCATCGTACGTCATTTGTCCATGTGAAAGACTTTTCCATTGAGTGCACTGCCTACATATTTCAACACCTGTGATCATGCAACGGTGGATCTTTCACGATGTATTCTTCTCCAGCTGCGATTTGTTTTGCTGGTACGACTCTCGTGCTGTGATGGCAGTGTACCGCACAGTCTGGTTGCAGATGCAAGAGAGCACGAGCTCGTTCGAGTGCCTGCGAGACGACTGGACGTGGATGTGCTGTCCAACCAAGTGAAGACGTTCGGCTTAAAAAACGGCACGATTTCGCGTATCAGATAGGTCGGTCGGCACAATCGTCAAGCAGTCACCTTGTCGTTGGATTTCGAAACCCTGGACGTCCGTGTCGTGTCCTCTGCCGTCGGTAGCGGATGTTCCAGTCGAAGTAGAGCACATGGCTGCGGGAAATGTTCAGGTAGGTCACTCGGTATTGAGAAGCCTCGGTCCAGGGATGTCTCCATGGGAGTTTCTTCTCTATGAAGAGAAGAAACTCTACCGTGCAGGAAGGAAGGGACGACGGTCTCGAGCGGACCAATCTGGTGCCGCGCTTTCGGTGAGTCGCACGAATGCGACCTAGGATGCGTAACATGCATGAATTAATATGTTGATAACAGTCTCAAGAGCCGCCACCAAGCACTCCCGCCATCCAGACGCTCGTCCATTGGACCCATCGGCCGAACTCTGTCGGTTCAGACCGACCAAAGAGACCAAGGGAATCCTCACTGAATTGAAGACAAAGAGAATTCACCACTGCACCCTTATACTAATCTGCAAGCTCCAAGACCCTTGTTGTAGGGGTTTCACTTGCGGTCAAACGGGACCGGACCAAAAATAGAGAACAGACACTCCGGTACTCCGAATTGTTCGCCTTCGACTCGTAGCAAAATTCCTTCGAGGACGAATTCAGAAACACGGTTCTCCCCCACCGCTGGATCCTCTTACCAATCGGACCTAGTGCTACGTACCCGTACGCCGTACGGCTGAGAAACACTGGAAGCAGTCCTTTCGTCTTCCTGCACGTGGATCCTTCCGGTGGCTCGTCTTCGTCCAGTAGGGTTCGGGGCGCCCCGGGGGGAGACAGCTGGCATATTCGTCTGGAGCCACCCGTCCTCAGAGAGAAGCTGGGGAGGAGAATCCTTCCCCCGATCGTCTGTGTGTCGTCGAACCTCTAGGTTTGTGGATTGCTTACGTAGCTGCTCCTGTCCTCCACTCGAAGGGAATGCGCACGCGTTGTCTGCCGTACCGTGGACGAAGAGAGAGAGAGAGTCGGGAAGGCTGGAAAAGGCGAGCCGCAGACATCACGAGGGTTCGGATGAATGCCATCTCGACCCTTCTCCTCGTCGTCTCGTTCTTAGCAGGATCCAGCTACGTCGGTGGTGGAGATCTGCCGGATGTGCTCAAGTTGACGCTGAACTTGGACGTGCCGAACTGCGTAGCGTTCGACGACGTAGCGGTGGGACGGGCGTACTGCGAGGCTTTCGCCGAAGCAGCGGAGTTCAGAAAGGGAACCTACGAATGTCTCACACAAGAAACAGGATGCGTGGCAGAGTCGAGAAGGAAGCTCCTGTGGGATTCCTTGTTTCGTCGTCTTGTGGAGAGTAACAGTGCGAGGGTCGCGCTGGGAGGGTTGTTTGATGGTTCTAGCGAGGAGGAAGTGGAAGAAGCAGCGTCCGCCGTCTTTGCGAACGAAACCCTTTTCGCTGGAGTGAAGACGAGAGCGATCGACATCCTTGAAAACGAAGGAGCAGACGACTCTGCACGTAACCTCGAGAGCACAGAAATCAGGAATGGAACATCGGCAGTGGTTGAAGTGCCTGCTGAATGTGAAGTAGACGAACAGTGTGACAGTAATGTGGCAGCACCAATCTGTGAGGAGCAGTTCTGTGTAGCTTGCAACAGCACATTTATCACAGCACCGGCTGTGAAAGGTGATTGCGAAGACTCACAATTCTGTCTGCCAAATGGTTCTTGCTTTAAGCAGCAGCTGGTAACTGGATCCCGAACAACTTCATCGCAGATTGAACTCGAGTGGGAATGCCCTGGAGGGTGTCCTGACTTTGAATTTGAGCTTCAGTGCTTCGAAGGGGCTGTGTCAACCTGTCAATTAGCTGCTTCATCAGCAGGCGTCCCTCAACCTGTCCCTTCATCGAGTTTCAGTGGTAATGTTACAAACTTGAACCCATCTACAAACTACACATGCTTTGTACTTGGCAATGATACTAGGAGCGGAGCACGTGTCTGCTCCCCCCCTACTGATCTGATAACGACGAACTGTGAGGGATTGTCCCCTTTACCAGAGCAAGGCACATGTCCCAGTAATTCTTTCTGCCGTTTAGTGGAGGAACAAGCACGTTGTGTACCCGACCAATGTGAATCAGATGTCAACTGCGCCGGGGACTTTCCAATTTGCGGGACTGAATCCAGCCCTAGACTGTGCTTGGAATGCGCTGAGCAAGAAACACCACCAGCTAGTGGCAATTGTCCAGAAAATAAGTTTTGCCGGGCAAGTGGCATGTGCTCGGAAGACCAGTGCGCGAGCTCAATTGAATGTGGAGAATCACTCGTATGTGTTGATTCGACGTGTGTAGAATGTGCAGAGAGTGCTGAATGCGTTACAGAGCGAACCCGTCCAGTATGTGCTGCCAATAACACATGTGTTCGTTGTGAGGCTCATTCACTTCCGCCTCAAGCTGGTGAAGGTAATTGCCAGCCTGGTTTCTTTTGTCGTGCAGATGGTGCCTGCGCACCCACCCAATGCGCAATAGACTTGGACTGCGGGTCAACTGCTGTCTGTCAGAACAGCGAATGTATCTTGCCATCTCCTCCAGGCGAGCCCTTGTTGGTTGGTACAACTGTGAATGCACGGTCAGTACAGATTTTTTGGTCTGATGGTGCAGAGGGTGTTCCAGAGGAACAATATGGTATTCAGTGCTTGGATGTGGGGGAAGAATGTGATCCCAACTTAATTAGTATGTATGATGTGTTCAGGGGCGATGAGGAGGGTGTGAAAGGTGGACTTACGAGCGGACAGAATTACACTTGCTTTGTTATTGCTAACAACAAGGAAGGGTTTAACTGCTCGGAGCCTATCAACATCACAACAGAACTACCAACAGTAAACCGAGTGCTTGACGTCCCACCAGATTCGTCAGACTTTGGCTTTGCGGTCGCAGTGACAAGTGATGGTTCTCTAGCAGTGGTCAGTGACCCTGGCTTTGATGGTGACCGTGGAGCAGTGTACCTCTACGAGTTTGTAGGTGGCACAGGAATTCCATGGGATTTGAAGGAAAGCTGGGTAGGGCGGCAGACTGGTAGCAGGTTCGGGCACTCTGTTTCAATAGATGAGGATGGCACCATTATTGTTGCTGGTGCACGTGAGGGTAGAGAAGTCGGGATTGTTCAAAGGGATGCAGGCAACGACTGGCCATCTGATATGGAGTTTGTGACAAAATCGTCAGTGGGTCTGTTTGGAACAAGTGTGTCAATGAGTGGGAGGAAAGTAGTCGTTGGTGCACCATCAGCATCCACAAGCGAACCAGGTAGTGTGTTTGTGATTGAGATTTTTTTGCCTCCTGCAGCTATAGCAGACAACCAACTCTTCTGCCCTGGCAACTCGTCTAGTTGTGGAACAGCAGTTTCCATGAAAGGAAGTCAATTTGCTGTGAGCAGTCCCGACCAAGGTGAGGTGTTCCTTTTTGAGCTTGAAGCCTCGGAAGGATGGGTATTGACAGAGACATTTGAGAATCCTGGCACAGCCATCTTTGGGGAGTCTGTAGCTCTTGATTATTCAACATCCGTGGGATTACAAAATCAGTTTGTCCTTCTGGTCGGCGCACCATCAAGAGACAGTTCACCTGGAATTGTCTACTTTTTCAGCCAACTTAGTGGAGATACGTGGTCAAGTGGAATTTCATTTCAAGCCAACGGGGCGTCTCCAAGGTTTGGACAAAGTGTGGCCCTACAACCACTTTTTGCAGCAACGCAGTGGGCTGTGGGAGACCCCAACTTCCTGCTTCATGACAGAGGTGCCTTCTTTGTTGGTTTGTTGTCGGAAGGAGCACTGGTCTCCATCAGTGGTCCTGAGACTTTGGACAATGAAGCAAATGTTGGCCGTGCAATTGCGCTTGGTGGGTCCCAGGTAGTGATTGGATCATCTTTGAATGCACCCTTGTCCACTCTTGTCACTTCACAACAAGTTGAGCCAGTAGAGATCTCGACTGAGTTTCTGACTGCAGCTTTACCAGGGCGCCCTAGGAACTTACAGCCAGTTGCGCTTGAAAGTAGTGTTTCACTCTCCTGGGCAGTTGGCCTGGAAGGCACGCCAGAGGAGTACTACACAGTCAAATGTGTGGAGAATTGGACAGAAGACTGCTTTGCTCCTGCATCAGGATTGGTAGTGAACAATGTTGCAAGGGAAACTGCGGCTGCAAATGTCACAGGCTTACAACCTGGGCTACCATATTCCTGCTTTGTTATTGCTAACAATATTGCCACAGATTTCTGTGAAATCCAGTCGTCGATCAATGTGACAACCGCGCGTCCGCCAGCTCCACCTTTGGACCTCCAAACTTTGGTGGTGGGGAGGAAATTTGTTACTTTTAGCTTTGCTGTTGGTGCCCCTCCAGGGATTCCTGCAGAGCGATTCTTTGCTAAGTGTGTTGCTGAGAATGCGGGATGCTTCGCGGAAGCTGTGGGCAGTGTCAGTGTGCTAGCAAGTGGTACGCAGACTGCCACTGTCGAGGGTTTGCCTGAAAATACTGTGCTGGAATGTTATGTGATAGCCTCCAACATTGTGGCGCCATTTGACCGCGACGTTGGAATAGGCGGCATCTGTAGCGAAAGCTTGACTTTAACCACGCTACTTGCACCTGGACGACCACTCAACCCAAATCTGCTGATGAGAACGAATCAGTCGATTGTGCTCGAGTGGGAGGACGGGTCAGAGGGGATTCCAACAGAAACCTTTACTCTAAGAAGCGTCCTTCCTGGTGGTACTTGCAGTAGCAGTTCCCAAGGTCTTCCTCCAGCATTTCCAATATCGAGAGGGGTGGGCATGGGTTCCGTCACCGGCTTGTCCTCAGGCAACACATTTGTCTCGTTTGTGATTGCAAGGAACAATGTCACCGAGTCACCAGGTGTGTGCTCGCAATCGGTGACTTCCAGAACGACAAGGTTTCCTTTGGCTCCAAACTCAGTTGGTATCCTTGACGTGTTCGAGACGGTGATCGTTCTTACATGGATTGATGGAAGTATACCTGGCGTGCCAGAAGAGCGCTTTACAGTCAAGTGTGGAGCACTGAATGGGATATGCGAAGATGCCACTGATGGAGTTGGTCAGAACGTGGCACGGGGCACAGGAGAAGCTAGCCTAAGCGGACTAACTCCCAATCAAGAGTACACCTGCTTTGTGTCTGCTAGGAGCAATGGTGGCCCAGAAGTTTGCTCAAATGGTATTTTTGTGAGAACTGCTGCGTCGTTTTGTTTTCCCGCCACTCTGCCCGCTGTACAAGGCAACTGTGAAACAGAGGAGTTTTGTAGAAGTGATGGCGAATGCAGTACCCAGCAATGCGAGAGCAGTGCAAACTGTGGTGGTAGTTCACCAATCTGCAGCAATGACAACCTGTGCACCAGCTGCACTGACACCACTGCTGTAGGGTCTCAAGGTGCATGTGATGGTGGCCTCTTCTGCGACGATTCAGGTGCATGTCTCCCAGCCCGTCCTCCAGGTGCAGCCTCTGGTCTCACCCTGGCGCAGAGAAGTACCTCAGATGTTACCATTGGCTGGGAACTTGGGGCTGAGGGATTTCCACAGGAAACGTACGAGGTGAAGTGTGTTTTGAACGAGGACGGAGCAGGGTGTCTTTCCCCGGGTCAAGGAACACCTGCGGTAAATGTGTCAAGATCCCAGTCTCCTAATGCTACCGTGACTTTTTTAAGTCCGGGTGTAAGCTATCTTTGTTTCGTCATTGGAAATAACCCCGGAACAGGTGAAAGCGGTGTCTGTAGCAATCGGCTATCTGTTCAGACGCGTAGGCTCCCTGCCTCTCCAGGAAATATTGGTATTGCATCTACAAGTGATACTGAGGTAACCCTTGAATGGGAAGACGGGCCAGCTGGGGTACCAACCGAGCAGTATGGTGTGAGTTGCCAAGAACTTGGTTCAACATGCCGAGAATCCGGGACAGAGAGGGGCATCAGTCCGACAGGTATTGAACGCGGTGTGGAAGAAGGCACTGTGGTATCTCTTGTTCGAAACACTGATTACACCTGCTATGCTGTAGCATACAACCGCGATGGGGAGTTTGCATGCTCTGTTGGTGTCAACATCACAACAGAGCGCCGAGAATGTAACCCATCAGTCACACCGCCTGTCCAAGGAAGTTGTCCGGATGGTGAGTTTTGCATTCAAGGACTGTGCTTTCAAGTTCCTTCACCTCCAGAAGATCTCACTTTGGTGAGCAGTTCAATTACAAGTTTAGAGATCGGGTGGACAGATGGGGTAGAGCCTGGCATTCCAGAGGCGACATTTAGTGCACGGTGCTATGAAGGTGCTCAGCCAAATTGTCAGGCACCTAACCCAGCTTCAGAAGTAGGGGGTATTCCTAGGGGGGTTCAATTAGTGAACGTGACAGGGCTCTCCACATTCACCGAGTATACATGCTACGTTCTTGCATTTAACACTGCAGCTCCAGATGGAATATGCTCAGGCTCTCTACAGACTAGGACAGATGAGTGTGAGACAGATGCAGATTGTGACGATTATGATAATCCTTTCTGTTTGGATTCCACACCCACTCGCTGTGTATCTTGCCTGAACAATGACGATTGTCCAGATTCACAGATTTGTGACAACGAAAACAAGTGCATTGAGTGAGCCATGACAAAGTTAGAAAGCTCCTTGTGGTTTCACTGCCAAAACTTGACGCACAGGCAATTGCTTCGGTCAAGCAATACCTTGATCTTGCATTCTGTAGAAATGTGAAGGATTTGAAGGCTACGGGGATGTTGCAGATACTTGCTGTGAAATACCTGTGGTCTCAAGAAGGCAACTAGAAGGGTATGGTTTATTCTGGTCTTTGCAGGACTGTGCGTTTGCTTTCCATGATGCATTGCCTAGTATATTTGATTAGCTCTGAAATTTTTGGAAGTCTCACACCCACGCTTGTTTTGTCCCTTGTGCACCAGGCCCTTCTCTGCAGGAAGTGTAGCTTCATTGCTCCCTAGCTTACATACATGTGCATGTGATCAAGGGTGCAATGCGGAGGAAATGAGGTGCCTCGCATATAGCGGTCAACCCATGTCCTTACCAAACAATCCTTCAAGCCTGCATCTGATTGGCTGCTGCAGCAAGTTCAATGCAGGAAATCACTCGTGTACTGGAGCCAGGAGTTTGTAACGTCAGGCAATGTTCAGACATGGATGAATCTTGTGTCGTACATCTGTCCACGTTGGAAAGGCTGCACAGTCAAAGCTTAGGGCATTAGACATTACTCTTCGATGAGCTTCATGCTGAAGAAGCTAGAGCGATCCCGTAAAGAGACGAATGAATCAACGGTAGAAAAGATATTGTGCAGGCAGAAGTAACCGAGTTCAAGACCGGTTTTGATAATTGTGTCTTGACCTTTCTTTCTTCAAGGATCAGCAGCACCTTGTTCCAGGTGAGAAACTGGCGTCATGGAAATTGAATTGTCCTTGTTCCAAATGTTTTCATCAACAGAAATAGCCCACCATATCTCATTGACCATATGTATTTCCAGCTTTTCCCTCAAATCAGGTCAAGCGACATTCCTCTATTGATTGGAGCAGAAGTAGATGAGGGAAGATTAGCGAACGTTGGCTGTTCTGTACGGACAATTCGAATCCAGCCCTTGTAATCAGTGACGAACCAGATCCCGCTGATGAATGACGCATTAGCATCCCACTTTCTTCATTACTTTCTTCAAATTAGACATCCTCTCAAATATGCGTTCTGAAATGTGATGAGAAGCTTGCTTCACACTGACAGAAGACATTGTGGCAAAGGGCAGGATCTCTGTCGATCTGCAGCTCCCATTGTAGAAGGGGACGAATACACAATGGTTCTCCGTTTCTGAAACACATGCGTTTCGCAAGCTTGAACAGGGAATTCTCCCAGTTTGTTTTGGCAGTAAAGCATGGGTCTCGCTCAGTTTGGCAGGCTTCCCAAGGATTCCCCCGCTCGCCTGGTTCTGAAGGCGACAAGATCCACTAGTCCCTTTGTCATTCGGTACACGTGGCCTCCAACAGGTCCCCTGTTCCACTCAGCCTTAGTTGTTTGCGCAAGCACTTCATGGATCGTATGCCCAGGGGGTAACAAGTCTCCTGGGGTGAAATCCTTCGTATTGGGATGGCCAAAAGCTTGCTTGCATCCAAGAAATTGACAGCGAGTCCCTCCATTTCGTACGATTTTCGCAAAAAAGTCTCTGGATTCTTGACTTGGATCGGTTGGTTGGTGCGAAGCATTTCATGAGGGTGAAGATAAAATCGCTCTAGCGGCGACATGAAGTACCCCACTGCAGATTCCCTTCCCAAAATGGCAATTTTGTCATTGATTCCTCCCCAAGAGTCACATGTCTGTACCAGGAGTGTACGATCGCCCAGGTCATGTAAGATGGATGCCATGTCGATGGGAAGGAGGACGTGGACATCTTCACGCATCCTAAGCACCACATCGTACCGCAAGCTGAGAAAATCCTCCAGCTCATCCATGATTTCCAAACAGCGTAGGTAGGAGGACCATTGGCGGACATGACTTACGCTGCGTTGGACACGCAAGGTTTGATTGGTTCCACCTTTATCCAAGCGATCCACGTATTCCGTATTGACGGTGGGTTTCGACGGCTGCTCCATTTCTTTGATGCGCACCAATCCGAATTTGTTCTCGAGTTCACGTTCAACGTCTTGAAAGGTGGCGTAGGTCCCGCTCGTGCCACCTGCGAAGACCTTTTGCGATCGTTTCACCACGAAAGATGCGGTTCCCGTGGACAGCACCATTCCAATATCGATGTCATAGGTTTCGAACATCGGTTGGAAGAGATTGTCGATCTTTCCTTGCAGTTCCAATCGTTTCAATTGTCCGGTGATGCACGCGTACGCTCTGGGTCGATGTTTCTCCGTCTTGGTTCTTGCATCTGCGACCATCCATCCCCACAAGATCCACATCCATGTCGTGCATCTCCTCACGTCTCCCTTCCTTTCTCTTCTGTGTCTTCTACGCTTTAACCTTCGTTCCATCGCCTGTTCGCTTCGTTGTCGCTCCATCGACGTCTGGGAACGTGGTGTCTTTCGTGGTACAAAAAGTAAAAAGTAGGGTCCCTCGATGGGAGTTTCTTCTCGAAAGCCTGCGACCAACTCGTCCCTGAGAGCCAAATGTACGTGAGCCATGGCCTCGTTTTGAGCGGGGCTTCAGTAGGACGTGAAACTCACGCAGATAAGGTACGGGATGATCAACAACTGAGCGTGTGGATCGCCGATGGCAGGAGCAGCGACGAACACACGCCGTGCACGAACGAGTCGTAGCAATCGATTTACAATTCTCGAATTCATTCGAGTACACCAATGACTACACGTTGGACTTAATCGGACACCTGCGACTATCCACGAGCGCGGTGCATGCCTTGTTGTAGAAAACTTTGAACAAGTCACCACATCCACTGCGGGATGCACCTACCACCGAAAGAGCACGTCGAAACTCGTTGTCGAGGAAAAGCGAAGACAGTGAAAAAATAGGAAAAGGGATCAAACACCCCACGCAGCAGCGAAAGACATACTGCACATGGGTTCACAACCACGTCACAACGTGTGCCTAGAACACAGAGTTTCAACTCAGAGCAATGGATACATTTCAACTTGCATCCCCAGACCAACGGGTTGCAATCTTCATCCTTTGGGGACCCCGAACTCAAACCCCTCCTCTACGGGCTATGTAAGCTGGAACCGAACTGGTTCGATTCTCGTTCGTTCGATCTAGCGATTTCGAGATGGTATCCGTCGAGGAGCTCGTACCGACGACTTTGGGACTCCGCATCCTTTCCTCTGCAGGGTCTCGTTGAAACGATTGCACCCATCGAAATAGCCCCATTCGTTACACCATATTGCAAGGACGTGGTTGGTGCGGTGGAAGATACGACGACGGGATGAATGGGACGTCGATCCAACCGGATGCACACTTGTGCGTGCTTGTGAGGCACGATCCGACCATTCCAACCGCCACTTTCCTCGCCTTCCTCTATTCCTTGCTGGCGCAGACCTTCAACTCCTTGGATATCTTCATCAAAAACACGAGAGCCATTCGCGAAGAGCACCACGCGGCACTAGCCATGATCCCCAAGGATGAGCGGATCCACCAACGTTGGGGGGTCATCTGCAAAGAAAACACGTTTGGATATTGCGAACTGGACCAGCTGCTTGATTACGCGTTGCAAGAATACAAACAGTGCACCCACTTTCTGTTTACCAACTCAGACAATCTCTACAACGTGGAGTTTGCAAGAACTATGATGACGAGATTTGAGAAGGAGACGGTCATGGTGGTCAGCAACTTTGTGACTCATCATTTGCGGCGGGGAAGGAAAAAACAGCGCTTGGGGAATATGCACATCAGAGCCGCTTTCCGCCGCAGGTACATGGATTTAGGAAGTGTCATTGTGGCAAAGTGGGCCATTGAGTCCACTGGTGCACGATTTTTACCATGCGAAGACCCGCTAGCTGCCGATTGGTTATTTTACAAGAAACTCACATCCAGCACATCTGCTCAGCTGGAAGAAGCAGTTTTTCTTGAGGAAACGCTCTTCTTCCACCAATAAATGCAACATCACACTTACTTTTGCTGGGTTCGTTTTTCAGAAATGCAGGGCTTCAAGTGGTGGCCCGCTTCATTTCTTTGAGAATAAAAATATATCACCTTGACTTCTACTTGCGCATGCTAATGCTTCCTGTTCGAACTCCATGTTTGTCGAAGAGCGAAGTATGGTGAAGTAGTGCTTACTGAGGGACTAGGTAGGCTCTGCAGACAAAGGTGTACCTTTAGACAATTCACATCAAATGAAGACACTTTACCAGCCTTGAATACTGGATCACAAACTACCGTAGTTTCAAGCGTAGGAAGCAAACAACCATCAAATGCCTGAGCAACAGGACCACAAAGTCTTTTTCTACCCAACTGTGCCATGCAGCCAATGGAAAGAAACCTTTTTGCAAGAATGGTACACTTCAATTTTTAGATTTCAGGAAGTCTGCGTGTCAAGACTGACGAAGCAATTCTTCAAAACCAACCATTGTTCTCTCTACAGATTTTCAGTGCAGGACAGCTTTTGTGGCAGCATAAGTACACTTGTCCATTACCCTGGGAAGGGAAAGAATAAGTATCTGCATGTTTTACCAATTTCAGTGCCAAACTCAGTATCATGGACTTTATTGTCAAGCCATGCAAAGGAGAGGTGGGGCCGACCAAACAAACAGTAGGACAGTAGTTGTGGCGGATGCTGGCTCATAATCTGAATCTTACCCAAGCTAATAGACGTTTGTGACAATCAGATTTTGCAAAACATGAAGCAATAATTTGGCAAGTATTGATTCATAAAAGAGGAATGTGCTGTGACCTTCTCTGCACGAGATACATTGGTATCATTCCTCCTGCAAAGATGACTGTAAATATTCTCCCAGATTGCATACAAACTCCATGGCCCGATGTGTATATGTGTGCCGCTCCAGCACTTTCAAACGAAGCTGGTGTGCAAGTCCGGTCCGCTCTTTTTCGTCCTGCAGCAACGATTGTAGAAGTATCCTGAGTTCACTGGCAGTTGTCCAGGAGGGCACATTCCCATCCAAGGCATCTTGCCCTCCCTTTACATTATTTGTGACAACAAGGCTCCCGGCAGCAATGCCTTCGTATACTCTGCCATTGAGGGATCCCCAAGGCCCCGTGGCATGATTTGTATCATCAACGACAATTTTAGAGGAAGAATAGAGCTTTGCTGTGTCACTGTATTCCATCACACCTTTCTCGCAGGCATGCAGGTTAGGAATCTGGTCAAGCATTCTCCCATAAAATGCACAGCTTCCATTGATTGCTGCCACATCCAGGTAAAAGAGCTCTCGTTTCCCTCCCCAATTAGACCCGACGAATGTGAAGTCTGCAGTGAGATCTGGAGTGGCCGATCGTGGATAGAAAGTTTCGTGATCTGCTGCAAGACGCAAAACCTTCACTTGGGTCCTCAACTTCCTGTGCAACCAGTCTGCTCCACTTGCACTTGATGCCATGTAGATATGGTACATGTTATGCCATGGCCTTTTCCACCAACGGCGGAACCAGTTTCTCACCCATGCAACGACCAACATGTCTTGGTTGTTGGTTGTTACTCTCCTAAGATCATAGCGATCCAAGGCCACCACAAGGAGGTCGACATCTCTCGCATCATACCACGAACTTCCTTTCACCAAGGTTGTGACGTTCCATCCATGCAGACTTTGGAGAGCTTTCCCGAGGTTGGCACAAGAAAAGATGTCTCCTGCTTGCGGCGTCAATTTCGGATTGGACGTCACGAATCCCACTCGAACCGGTTCGACGTGCTGATGTCCAGGTAGCACGATGTTTTCCACAGGTCTGGCGTGATCGTACTTGCTACCACCGCCTCGCGAGTATTGTCGGCAGTATTCGGAACGTCGGTACGTCTCTTCGATCCAGGTCTTCGCATCCGCATCCAATCCAAGGACGCCTTTCCTCTGCACTGCGCAGAGCACCGTCCACCAGAGCCATGTGGACAGCATCGTTTTTCTTCGTCCGTTTCGCCACCACTCCCAACACAAAGAGGCCGTTTTCAATCGCTGGTGACGAGAGTCTTCCTCCGCTCCCAAGAATGTACAATCGGATTGCTTGGATGATTTCCCCTTCCTCCACCATGGTGTGGCAACGGTCTCGATTCATTCGAGGATGTCCCAGACCATTTAATTGGGGTCCAACCAAGGCCAACTGGGGTTCCCAACAACTCCATGGCTTTTCTTCTCTCCTCGAAGGATGGAATGCCTCCCATTCGGACAGGAGATGGGGTCGTACATGGAGAAGAATCCAATCGAAGGACTCCACGGACCGAATTGGACGGTTGTGGGTGGAAGTTGACTTGTCTTGGACTTATGAATGGTGGTTTTTACATTCCACTTCGATGCATGGAATGACCCTCGACTCTGCTGTGGAGGTGGATGCAGTTTGGACATGGAACCCAAGACGATCCCACGTCGCCTGGAAGTCACAGCGGTAGGTCGATTATGGTGGATGCGAAGCACGAGTACGAGATCGTCCATCACGAAGGAGTCGTGCAGGTGCGATGCTTGGATCCGAAACGATGCAAGGAAAAAGGAGCGATGTGCAAAAACACCAAGCTGCGTCGCTATCCATGTCGACAGGTGTCCAAATCGATCCTACGACGATGTTATCACACCATGACCAGGCTCCACCAGATGTTGCAGAGCGTCGTGTCCATCCTCCAAGGAATGAACCAACGCTTGCCCAACTGTCGCATCCCGTTGACGCTCGGCGATCCGAATGGTGTTGCAAACGACACGGCGTGCGTGGCCAAGCTGCACGACGAAGATCCTTGCTTTCTCGTGCCCAATCCATCCTTCGGCGACCTTCGTCGATGGGATGGAAGAGAAGCATACGTCACCGAGAAAAACCTGCCATGGATCGACAAGCGCGATGCCGCGTTTTACCGCGGATCGTGTCGCGAAGATTACGACATGTATCGCCTCCAACCGCGCCTGGACTTGATGTCCATCGACGACGATCGACTGGACGTGTCGTGGATGCGCACGTCCGGCGCGTACAAGTGCCTCCAACTCTTGACGCGAACGCCGTCGCAGCTGCAACACCACGTGGGAATCGTGCGTGCCAAAGCAAGGGAAGAAGAGTTCACGCAATACAAAGTGTTGCTGAACTTGCCGGGGAGCAGAGGCGGGATCTATTCCAGGCATTTGGCCAAGCTGTGGAACAAAGGATCCATCGTAGCCATGTGGGAAAACACGGCAAAAGAGTGGTATTTTGACCGGTTGGAAGAAGGAAGGAATTTTGTCGTGGTGAACAGGACCACCGTCCTTTCCAAAGTGAACAGGCTGTTGGAGCTTCCTGTGGACGAACAGAAAAGGCTGGCGATGGGGGCGCAAGACGTGTACGGGAGAAGCTTGACTGGGAAGAAGATGGCAGAGAGATGGCAGGAAGCGTTTCTTAGTCTGTGTCTAAGAGGTGTAGAGGAGAGGTCGCAGGATGACAAGTGTGGGACATGAGAAAAGAAGATCCCATCAAGGACAAGCGACACAGCAGACAGTGTGTTAGAATAACATTGAAATGTGATGAGCGCAGACAGCAAAGCATGGGGAATCCAGCCATGGTAGAGGGTATGATGAAAGAAAGCTTTTAGTGGGCAACTGTTTGAGACTGCACTGGTGGCTGTGTACAAACTTGTGTCCTCGGCCAACAAGGCAACCTTAGCACCAGTCTGGCATACAGCCCCACTTAGGTAACAACATTTTATGTTTGGTTGAAGAGAAGAGTTACTGAAGGGCATTGGGTTCGCTACATGAGTTACAAGAATGCAGGAACAAGCTACATTTGAGATGATGAGATAATGGGCAGCAATGACGATAGAATCGCAGGCGCTCTATTCAAAGTTTCTTTGGAGCCTGGCAAGATTGGGTCAGAAGCAACCCTATCTTGCTCTGAGGTAAATCCTTTGCAATGACTTCAATCCACTGTTGGATAGGTCGACTTAGACAGGTTTCATTTGTGTGGTCTTCAAGCTGAGTAACTGACCATGACAACTGATACTTACTATTGCTCGGTAATAGGAGAATGGTAGATTATGACTGCACTGTGGTGCTAGAGATTAAATCTGACCCCTGTCTACTTTTGACGACCAGAGCATGTTTGGCTACAATGGCCACCTTCTTTGGGAAAAAGGTTTCTACCTACCTGATACTGTTACTTGCTCACTGTCCTTCCGAAAGCCTTCAAAAAGATGGAGTGGTGGAACTGACACTGCAGATTTGCAGACAAAGGGCAATCTTTCCAAGAAGTGTTGTGGGACTGTGCACCCTTTATCTCAATTGCAAATGCCAAACAAACTGGAAAATTCAAATCAACGATCTAGTTTTAAAAATTGCAAGCAGTCACCAGTCCTTCTGCTTTCAGAGATGTTTGCTTCAGAATCCATTGTAACTCGCTATCACAGTAGAATATAAATATCTCTACTCCAACCACAATGTTTCTTCTGGAGTCCCACAAGAAGTACACTTTTGGCAGCTATACATGCATTATTTAGCCAGGACAGAGTAATCTATGAGTAATATTGAGAAGAAAAAAATGCAGGGTAGAAAAAGGGTTCCAAAGAGCACTGAAATAGCCCAGGAAGGGACATCGGCGCCCTTGAACAGATATGCTGCTTGAATTCCCTCATTGAGAGAAATAAAACGTTCAGTTTTAGAATGATAGAGCGGGTCTTGCAGCACTCAATGATGCATAATCTTTTTCCTGGCTGAGGATCGGAAGCATGACCGGTTCTAGAAAGGGCATCTATGCTCAAACACTGTTGCAGTGTTGAATGAACAAGCATATGCAATCAGCTTAACTTGTTCAAATTCTGTGGTTGGATACCTAGTACCTTGTTTGCACTATTTACCCATGTTTCCAGGCTACCTTGTTCAACTGTGCAACGTCTTTTTATGTACTTTGTCAGTTCTAGGACTCAGTTATCTGTGTTGTGTCAATCTTGTTGTGGACCTTCTGTCAGATGCAGCTGTTGACTGACTTGTAGTGGTGTGTTCAGATGGGCAAAGACAGCAGATTTTTGAAGTTGTTTCTCATTGTGGAGATAGCAGCGTAGCTCTATAGATTTTGAATTCAAAAGTATTCAATCAATGTTGCGAGATTTTTTGTATAACGTATAGCAGAAAGGTAACAGTATGGTGAACTTAGAAAAGTTGCACTTGTTCACCCATTCATTGAATATTCTGGCCTCCATCAGCCATAGTTTGAAAGTATGCTATCTCACTCAGCACGGAAGATTTGAAGTCAACTTATACTTTTCAGGTAGAACAATGAGCAGTGTAGCAGCTTGTACTCTGAAATTGAGTGGAACAACCAAAGCTCTGTGCATGTCCTCCACCTTTGCAGTGTAAGCCCTTCCACAATGGTGGACTTGCTTTCGGTGAAGGAAGGGGATGCAAAGATGAAATTTGGCACGTTCATTCCAATACTAGAAACGGTCAGCTCATTATCGGAAAGGAGAAGGCTAGGCAGGCATTCTTTCACCCACCTAGTCTGGTTACAGCTTAAGTGAAGGTAGACTTTTGTCTCAAACTGTCCCTGCAACAGAGTGAAATGGTACAATAGATGGGGATCGGAAGCTTTCTAGCCAAATTGCTGTACTTCTATGCTGAGAAAGACGAATTCCAGGCAGTGATGTGAGGACATCAGTACAAGATGCTTGGTCCATGGCAGTATACCTTCTTCAGATTGTGGGTTTGCAACATTATAACCAGCTTTCAAAAACTCAATAGCCTCACCTTATTTGTCCTTTGTAAAGTTTGGCAGAAGCGCAGCATGGTTTTACATTGTGGGAATGAAGTGTCATTTGTTAGGTGGAAAGTATGCCCAAAGTAGGTACTTCTATCTTCGAAATTATTTATGCTCTAGTGCTATTCAGGTTCCAAAATGTTGCGTTGATCAGTGCGTTGACTATTTTCAGCCTTTTCAGAGTGGGCCATATCACTAGCAGTCTCTACAAGGTAGATGTGTTTGCAGGATGACCCATTTTCAGACACTACATTTTGGGAAAGAGGCGCATGGAGCGTTGGGAACTGTTAAAAGTTGAAAATATTGAGAATCTCTGTCCATTATTCCGGATAGCACGCCCGTGTTGTTTCTTCAAATCTGTCTACCTTACCAAAGGTTGATGGCAATTCAGACAAGCACTTTGCTAGCTGTGCAGTCAAATGTGAACAATCAGTAATGGCTTTGTTTCTGATAGAAGCCTGGCATCCCCAAGAACCACAACGCTGCAAGTGTACGTTGTAATCTGCTAGCTCTTCGGATTTAATTCCAACTAATTATCCTGGGCAGAGCCGTCTTCCTCTGCCTGACTTGTCAGGACCACTTTCCACGTTCAAGTAATGAGAAAAGCTGGCATGGATTCCCAACCTTTTTGCTAGAGTTGTCAATCTACATAGATGTGACTTTCTCAAATGTACCTTGCTCACCGTGGTAGCAAGGGAAGTAATGCTTGCAGATCTTCTGCATCGATAGATAGATGTATTTGGGAAACCTCCAGAACTTCCCCTTATGAGTCTGAAATTCGAGGAGGAAGAAGTAACAATTTGAGTATCTTGACTTGCGGCACCTTCATTTGTCTTGATTGAAGACCAATGTGTCTCTCATGGAATAATCGGCAGGAGAAATGGTCTTCGTGATGAATAAAAATGTTCAAACTGTTTATGGACTAGTAAAAGTTGGAGGCCAACACTGAGGTTACGAGTGTGCAGAATGAATCTGTTGGATGAATTACTTCAGCATTGGCAGGGTCAGCAGGCTAATTTTCGTCTTGGGTGGTAACAAGGTTGTCTATGTTTGTCCTACCTTCACTGACAGCAATTTTGTTAAGAATCATAGCTTGTAAGTGTTGCTGATGAAGCTGAAAAGAAGGAAGCCCGTATACGACAGCACCTCTATTAATCCATAACCCCAGCAAAAGGTATGGGTGGAAGGGCCAGATGGTGAATGCGATGTCTCCAAGGGATTTCTCCTACTACAATTTCTCGAGTATAGCTAGTCTTTCATGAGATGGCTTGAAGCTAGGCATGTGTAACAAGGAAAGTGGATGAAAGCCTTGACAATCAGATGGAATGATAAAGCGGGTGAGCTCTTCATTTTGTGCGTTATTTGATTGATGGAGACTTCTGATCGCAACAGCCACTTTCTGTACATGTAGTTGACCATATTGAAAGGCCCATTAGGAAGCTGACATTCACACGATCAAGGATGTATGATGAAAGATGTTGGAGTTACTTATTGCGTATCTGACGAAAGATTGTTGTTGTTTCATTCTAAAGGGATGCAGCTTTCGTACATGCTGAGGGCATTAAGCACCGTCATTGCTCCACTTGCAAGACTGCGAGTTTTTAGGATTGCTGGAAAACTAGCGCTAGAAGATGCACTTTGTGTATCAGTAAGAACATCGATTTAGTTTCAGCCCATTAGGAAGGTGGACCGTTGCATGTATGCAATATGACAGTGCTTTGTCTACAAAACATAGCCCACTATTTCCACTGCCCTCTTTCTGGTCTACATCTGTGCGCACATGCTCAAGTGTTTGTGAATATTGCCAACCTTCTGGAAAATCCTTGTGAAGGGAAAGAGCTGTGCTTAGCTCCCATTCTCCTTGAATCTCACACTACCATGGTTGTGTGCAATCTGTAACTGGCTTCCGTGTGACGACTCTTAAGGACGCCTGCAGATGTTTGAAGACATGCTGCTACGAGCAAATCTGCCCAATGGTACTGTCCTCTGTATATATGATAAGTAAACCATACTTGCAACCCCATCAGAGAAACCTACTAGAACACTGATAAGATACACTTATCAAATAGAACTAGATCTGTCAAATGCTGGAAGTACAATGGACCATAAGCGGTCAAGGATTGTACTTGATCGTATTCTGCAACAGCAAAAGTTCCAAATTTGACTCCAAAAATGTAATGCTTTCAGATTTGAGCAGGGTAGCCTCTCCATTGATGCAACTTCAGAATCTTATAAGAAGCATCAACGGGGAATTTTGCTTACTTTCTTTGTAGGTGATGCTTTTATGAGTTAAATTTATAATGGCTCATTTGGAAGTTTTGGATGCACATCTACCACACACTCTCTTGAACTTCCAGCAGCGTTAAATAACTGACTTGCAATCATTATTTATATTCAAGTACTTACCTTCTTAATTGATTATGCTGTTAATATGTAAGCATTTGAAGATATTTGTAACCAACAGCACTTGCAAGCGCACAGATATGTTGAATACTAGCCAGCAAATGAAACGTTTCCTTCAATAAAGATCCTCTTGAAGTGCAAGTAGGGAATTATGAGGTTGGCGTTGGAATGTGAAAGGATTGGAGGTGTGTTAAGTAAAAGTTATTCCATTGCTCACCACTTCTCCTTTGTAATCTGCCAATTCCAAGTTCAATTCAAAGGGCTTCGCTGGAATTTTCTTCTTGCGTGATCTTCATGCAATCTTCTTTCATGCAGGAGTGCTACTCAAAAACCATTTGTCTCACAAGGTTCCGCCATCAATGTTGAGCTAGCCCACTTCGTTCCACAGCAGTTGAAAAACTCAGTTGGAGGAGTTTCTGTAGGGATGTAGGACAAAGGTACAAGAATTGTGTTCCGAAATTCCTGCTTTTCCTGAATCGCCACTTAATCTGCCCACTCTGAAGCATCTGTAGGAAGTACAATTAAGCCAACAGGAAAGAAATTCAATATTGATCAATTTGTGTAATGTTGGGCAGCAAGTGGTTTTCCCACACATACCCTGATTTTGGTATGCGCATTGCTCTTTAGAGCACTTGCATCCAGTGCAACAACACAAATGGAAAATAGAGCTACTCTTCTGTCTGCACTACTCTTATGACTCTCAATGCTCAGGAATACAATGTAACAAGTATGCAAATGCAAGGTGAACTTCTTCTTTGTGATGTTTATACCAGGAACTAGTAGCAAATACATATCACAGATCCTTTATCGAGCGGATGCAATGCTTGCTTACTTTCCTGCTACAAGCATCTATCAAAGCTGTGAAGATCATTCAGCAGAAATGCAAACAAACTGCCAGTAAAATACCACCAGCATGAGGCATGACAAAAGCTGTTGAATGTACAGAACAAAGCAGGAGCTCATACTCCTTAAGGTCTGTTCTTGTCTTTGGAAAGAGAAAGACATTTGAAGTTCTCTTTATTTCCCTAATTGTAATACTTCAATTGTATCCAAAGAGTGATCTCACCTTGAGAGCTCATCGGATCGAAGCAGCTTCATTGCATGTAGACTTAGGGCCAACTGGTTCTCATCTGAGCAGCCTCATTTGCTTGGGAAAAGGCTCCAGGGTGGCAAACGTTGAATCAGTCATTTCCATTAAATCTTGGTAGGCCACAGAAATGGTTCAGCTTGCGCTTGGAGAATTTCCCTGCTTTCAAAGAAACTTCGCAGAGCGGGAGCCTCCCTTACGTAGTAGACATTATTCAGTGCCAAAACTTACGAGAGATCAGTAAAATCATCCATGCAGTTTGATGGAGGTCTCAAAGCTACGTAAGTGCATGAAAGATATCCAGCATTTGGGCGAATCTTACTCAGTTCTTGTGTAGCGAAAGGTCGGGCTCAGATATGGAAGCAGACAGATTGCTTGCTTTAGAAAGAAGCAGGCTGTGCGACCCCGATACTCCTAGTGTTTGGCACAATATTATCGCTGGTGGAGCCAGGGTTCAAAGTATGGCTTTTTAGCCCTTCTGATTCTCTTCCTTGAACTACTCAGGAGATTGTTGGCAAGCAGCTGAAAGGCGAAAGTTGTGCTGTTCTTGACAAGATAAAAAGTGCAGTCCCTAACCGTTGAAAGCTGCTTTGAGCCATTCAAGCGGCGGAAGAGTTCTAGATTGTATCTCGTTTGTGGCCCCCGATAGTGACTGCGCTTGTCAGGGACTCCAAGGTGGTAGAGCTGTTTAAGGGGACTGAAATCTACAGTCGTTATGTTAGGATTAGCCAGAAATTGTTTCAACAACCAATTATCCCAACGTATGTTGCCTAGCAGAAAAGGTGGGAAAGTTGTCCATCGGACAGCGTCAACACTGTACAAAAACAAGTCTATACCTGAAATTTCATGCATCTTACCGGCAATGTGGAAAGTGTTTCTATCCATGGAGAGGAGAAAATTCTGCAAGTCGTGTATGTTGTTCAGAATTTCCAACCTTAGATCAATGCGCTGGCTCACAAGAAGGAAAGAACGAAATCGCTCTTTCACAAACCTAAAGGATTTTACAAAATCCATTCTTAAGAGAACATCGCTGTTCACGTAGAGCATATACTCTGTAGAAACCAGTTGGTGTACTCTTTCGAATATGCAGTTGACAAGGGGCATCTTATACCTACTGTGCATGCATACATCCTCGTCTATACAGGTAATGTGTGGATAGACTGCAAGGCCTTGTTGACAGACATGATTGGTTCCAAATACGAAAAAGTTGTCCTCCCTTACGATTTCCATATGTGCTTCCCAGACTCTCCACCCCCAGTTTTGCCATGTATCGTTCTGGAGATGATCTTCGAAAAACGTCGGGGAAACAGCCGTGATCAACGAGACATCATCGAGAACTCCTTCGACACAGAACGTCGTTTTTCGTAGGGCACTCGCAAATCCAAGCATCAGAAATCGACCGAATGCAGAAAATCGTTCTGTGTTCATTCCTGCAAAGCCCAATGGCGTCGGCAGACTACATTAGCGTCAAGAAATGCATGGAATCCTCAAGAAACTCCAAAGTCTGAGAGGTGCGGGAGGTGTTGAGTCCAGAATGTTCTCAGTTGTGTCAATTTTCAACCAAGAACATTTTCATCCCGATTTGAGATTATCCAAGGAAATGCAGATTCCCGCTTATGATTGGAAAAATCGAACCCAATCGACCGGGGCAAAACGAGAAGGAAGTTTTTCATTTGGGGTTTGCCGAACTCCACGAACAAAGAACCTAAAACACACACGTGTTCTCGAAGCTCTGGGCCCAAAGGATCGTGACTAAAAATGCCGGAGGTCTTGTTTTCCTTGAAGGCGGTCGGTTTCCTAAGAAGCCTACACTGGCTGCTTACATTTACTCACGTCTTTTCAAGGAGCTTGACACAACAAAATGTTACTCAAGTCCCACGAGGCAGTCGTGCGATATGTGGCGAGCTCCCACATTTGCAAGATAACCTTGTTGAACGCTACACGCCATGTGGGGCAGAATTTTCGCCCCCTCCCAGCACGAAGTGCCAGGGGTTTCTCATGCTTTTCATGGGACATTGTGGTAGTTCTGCCTTCATGGAGAAATTAGGGGAAATATACGACATTTGGATTCCTGGATTCGAACCTCTCTTTAAATATCACAAAGCTCAAAATACCTCTGCTGCCCTTCAAGATGAAGAGTTAATGTTTGAAAGAGGTAGAGTTGAACACATGCATGTTGGTTACAAGATGCGCCCATGGTCAGTCCGTAAAGAGCCGAGTGGTTTTGTTGCCTGAAAGGGACTGGTAGTCCCAGGCCCCCCTTCGAGGGACCTCTTCTCCTTTACCGTCCTCAGCCCCCCTTACAAGGGCAGGGGACTCGGATTGCTTGCTTGAATGGATGGTTGGGATTGGCTG
>JBBULP010000493.1:0-69926 GCA_038048775.1 Picocystis salinarum | reverse complement strand
TCGCTCCCCCGTCCTCCCTCGGTGCCATCCCCATACGTAAGGCGTCTCGTTTCGGGTTCCATCGGACCTTCCTTTCCCTTTCGAAAGGGAAGGTGAGATGGGGACGATCCTCTTGGAGAAAGGTCGGTCCACGTCCAGTGGGACGAGGACACGAACGTCCAAAGCACGTGCTTCGTGCTACGTGCTGCGCTCACGTGTGCGCAGCGGACGCGCTTGGCGCGTCCGTGGTGGGCTGTGGAAGGATGGACGAAGCCAGAAGCGGATGGAGGAGGTGCCTCTCCGCACCTGCCACGCCGCACGAAGCACAGAGAGACGTGGACGATGGCGTGGCTGCGGAAGGAAGGACGCAAGGCGACGGCGGAACGCGTGGTCAAGACGTGGCGGGAAACGATGCGAACAGCACGCATCTGCAAAGGAAAAAGGAAGGCGGTCTGGTCCGCTCCATGTCCCAACCCATGGAATGGAGGAGAGACGAACAAGCGGGCACGAGTGGCGAGGAACGTCGAAAGGGAGACACGCGCCGCACGGACGTGCACGAAGGTCCTGGTGCGCTCGATGGGAAAGCCAACGGGTACAGGAACGCAAACGTGTCGCCCGCAGCGACGGAAGCGCCGCGCACGTGGGCCAGCGAACCGTGGTGGACACAACCCTCGTCCTCCGAAGCCTGGGAAACACGCCCTGGGAAACCCGAAGAGGAGAATGGAAGCGGAAGGAACTCGCCAGAAAATGAGACGGGAAACGATGGGGATGCCCAACGCAACGATTTCAACCGACAAGAATCCAGGTTCCGATTCATCAAGTCGGAACTCAAAGTGCTGATGGAACGTTTCGAAGCCGCCCAAGGGGTGACCCCCACCGTCCAAGAATGCGCCGACCTCGCCAAGGAATTCAACCTGGCCAGGCGAGAAAAAGACCTTTTCGGACACGTCAGGGCCGTCTCCATCAAATGGTGGTTCGAAAACAAAAGGAGAATGCTCAGGATGAAGAGAAAAGCCATGAAACGAGAAGAAGAAGAAGCCATGCGCAGAGCGCAAACAAACCTACCATCCAAACACAACCCAAGGATCATGGGAGCCAGAGACTTCTCCTCCTGGAATCGGACGCAACAAGATGCAATCTCCACACCAGCACAAGTTGTGACACAAGCCAACGTGTTTCCAAGCGCACCGCTTCGTCGAGGACTGGCCCTCGAGTTTTCGCTTGCACCCCCCAACTCTGGGAGTGTGGCACATGTGCTTGGCTTTCACGGCACGGACAGTGGATGCAGCTTCGCACGAGAAATCGCACTGTACTGGAACTCTACGAAAGGGGCTGTGGATACGATGCACCTGGCACACGTGACCCACAGCGGAGGGAAGCTTACCTCCTCTCTCGCAGAATTCGGGAAGGCTTTGAAAGATCATCGGGACAGAATGGTGAAACTGGTCCGAGCACCGGCGCTTGGCTGCAAGGTTGAGGAAGGCAGAAGCTGGTGCATAAGTTCGGGAGGTTTGCCTAGTTTGAACGCAGGGCTGCGTTATTTCACAAGGTATGTGCAGGAGATCCATCGTTGGATCGTCATGGTGGAAACAAAGCTCATCACCGAGCTGAGTGGGAGACAACGTGCATCGCTGGCGGAGCTGGATGCTCAAGCCGCTAGCTCTGCACGCTCACACCATGCCTCACTTGTAGCCACATTGCAACAGACGGGAGGGGATCGGGAGCAAATAGAACAGGAGTTTCGGAGCACTCTGGTCGCTGTGGAAGAGCTTCGCTACGAGGTCCTGATGAAATTGTTGAATGTAGATCCGAACACAGTGTCACTGCTGACAGCCGAGCAAAGTGCTTCGCTGCTGCTGCTCATTTGTTGGCCCAAGCGCGCAACGGAGGTGTGCTGCCCCATGTGTTCAGCAACTTGGGATGTTGATTGTGTGATCTAGAGAGATGGTGTATGGGCACACTTGGACAGGATTGCATTTTTCAACTGTAGGCGAGGGGCTTGAACAATCACCCTGTGAAGTTGCCACCTTCGATTTGACCATCTGATCCAATTTTCCTGTGAGATTTTTGACAAGCGTGTATGTTTACTTTTTCCATCCATCCTTCTTTCCTTCTTTTGCCTGATGTGCTACGAATGCTAGCAAGATCATTGACGAAATTCTTGTCCCGACCTACCTTCCTGCTACTCTGGGGGAGAAATATGCTCCACTTGCGGCATGCAGACTGAACGGTTTGTTTGCTCGCTTGGCCACTAGTGCAACCTTTGCATGTGCGATGCACGTTCACGTTCAGCATTGCCTTCCAGGAGTCTATGTATGCGCTTCTGCTGTCTCCACTTCGACTTGCAAACGTTCCATCTGGTCCCATCGAATCCTGTCAGCAAGGTGTGGCACGTCCATGGCCAAACGCGCCATCACGTCCACCTCAAGCACGCACCTGTTGTCGCATGCGTGCGATTACTTCCACGTTCTCTTGGATGGCACACACGTACTCCTCATCTTCGCATTGTGCGTTTGCATCGACCAATTCGCGGTTGGAACGCTCCAAATGCGACACGGCGTTGGACAGACGACGGAGCTCGGCCCGAAGCGCGTCGGCGGGATCCTCCACTCCTCCCTCGGTCCTGTTGGACATGGCGAATCCGTTGGTGACGTCCACGAAGAGGCGCAGGAGGTGCAAGTGCGCCGAAACGACGCCGATGCAGCGCACGAAGCAGCTCGAAGGGAAGCGAAGGATCGACGGTTGTCATTCCACAGGCAGATGGACAAGTCCTACCCTTGATTCATGCAAAAGAGTTCCAGCAGAGCACATTGCTACGGAACAAGAAACACACCCAATTTGGTGAGGTTCATCATTCTCCAATGGCATGGGAGAAGGCAAGTCTTGGAGCAAGAGGCTAGCACATCGGTGCGCAGCCTGATCGTTCCGTCCTCGATGATAGGAGGGAGCTCCCAAGCGGTTGGCACTGAAGGTTGTCCATCCACAGCAACATTCTGTCAGACAAGCGAGTCTTTTCGCAGGAACAAGCAGGTGCTTGCAAGTTGTGCGGACTTCCCATGCTTCCCCAGAGGAAATTACTGGCCGAAAATATGCGTCGAGCACTTCTGGAGGCCAACACGCGGCGTCCAGCAAGGAATGCAGGCCCCTAGGCCAGAAAAAGACAACTTCATGCATCTGCAGCGGAACCAACGATAGTACCACGTCCGTGCAGGTTCCATTCTGCTCCATCGTTGGCAATCATTGTGATTCCCATCCGGGAAAGCAGGGAGGAGGGATGGCCAAATCGTGCCTTCCAACCAAGCGAGCGAGACGTCGCAATGACTCTGCATGCAGAGCCATTGCCAGGTCTTCCCAGCTTTGTAGATTTGCATGAACTGGGATGAAGGCCATCCACGACATGTTTCGAGGTCTGCCATGCCAGTGCGCATCCGTGTTGCATAGGATGCTTTGATTCGGCGAATTTTCATCTTGCTGTCATCCAGGCCTTGTTCTTCTCCTTTCAAGTTCACCCTCCGTGCGATCTTCGAAATCATTCCATTCGAACAAGTTTGGCACTTTGCACGTAGCTTCGTGACGCCAGCGTGCATCAGTTACCGATCCATTTCCTTCTGTCGTTTCTTTCCAGGCCGTTTCTCGTTTTCTCAGACACGCATTCATTCTGTATTCGCCCATCGCAAGCGTTTCCATGCACTGGTCCATCGCAGTGCCCACGTGCATCGTTTTGTGATGCCTTTCTTTTCCTTCGTTCCCGTTGGTTTTCGTCGCCACGTCCTCGGTCCACTCGTCCACGTGGTTTCGTCCGCTCGTTCCACGCTTCGGGTGCGTTTCTTCGCACGTGTGTCTCTCCGTTGCATCTCCACTCGTCCATGGATCGTTCGTCGGTACGTTCGTCATGCCTTGCACGTGCGTTGGTTTGGTTGCAGTGGCTTCCATGGTCGTCGGTTCGACCCCATACTGGTGGTGGACCCCTTGGGTTTGTCGAACTGGGGGGGATGGGGCGTTGGGGCCGCACCACCGTGTGGGAGAAGACCTGTGGACCGTTGGATGGATCTCATCCGATCGCGTCCGATCCCATCCGAAAGGGGGGGTGGGGGGGAGAGGACCAACAGGCTGGATCGGATCGGATCGGATCGCCCCGGGGCGATGCCAGCGGTACGGCAGGGCCTGGATTGGCCTGCCACACAAGGGCTGTAGCAACGGTCGGTCGAGGGCCCAGGGGAAGAGGGGGTGCAGATGCACCCCACGAGGAGCAGTTACACCACGGCGGAAGGGACCGCAGGTCGACGAGCGGACGAACGACGCACGTGGCGATGACGTGCGAGGGTGCATGCGACGTGCGAATTGCCACGTCACGTCCTCAACCCATCCTTGCGGATGTGCACGAGAAGGACGTGCCAAAGAGCGGTCGCGTCCACCACGAGACCATTCGAGACGTGCAGACACCCACCGGACGTCCCACACCAGACCTTCCATCGGAGGCCATGGAGCCGTCCCACTTCTTTTCCCAATCATGCAGACACGTAGACGAAGGACATGTCCTTCGATCGTCCTCTTCCAACGCCTTGAACCATCCCACGTCCTGCCGCAGTTGGTCCGTCCAACTCCACCGGGGTGTATCTGCCACGTGCAACTCGATCGAGAATAGGGAGGGGTGGGCTATGCGTTGTGATGGTTTGTGAATCCTTGAGAAACGACGCCGTACCAATGGCATCTTCCAACGAAGCGTGGACCGTCCACGCGTAAACAAAAACGATGCACGTCGCAGCAACGACGGCGTTCGATGCAGGTGGAATGGTGTCCCAAACCATCCTGCTGGGCGTGGGAAATCACGCCTGCAAACAACTGAGGTGGAGCAAAGGAGGTTCTTCGTCGTCCTCCACGGCTTCACTCACCAACCAGAGCCCCTTCCCCTCCTGACCTGGGTAGATTTCAGTGAAATCGTAGGCCACGCCCTCCATTTGAGGCACACCAGCACCCTTGGCCACTTTCCATGGACCAGCCACCTCTGTAAAGTCAAAGGGACGGGACAAGGAATACAAAAATGTACCATGCCTGGGAGTGGTGATCGCAAATTCTTTGCCGCTCGGATGAACGTCTGCACCGGAGATAGGGCGGTCCTGAGGACGATCCAAGATGGTGGTTGGAAACAGCACCATGGCCTCACGGAAGCCTGGAGGTCGCGAAGACACGTCCCCGGAAGCATACAACAAAGGGCAACAGACGCGTGTGCGTTCGATGAGGTAAAATTCTGAACCATCTGGCTTGACCATCAACGACTCCATGTCATGATAAGCTCCTCCCTCGTAGAAGATGGAGAAGCGCCAGGTCTTGCGTCCAAGCTCTCCAGTCACAAACGGGATAGGATTCTTGACGGTACGATTGAAGTTCAAGTTGGGCTCCTCGACTGCCCACACAACATGTTCCCTGCGCAGTTCACAGTCAGGAGGGTCGTCCTCGTCCTTGTCCGCTTCTACAGCATCCCTGGCACAGTTATCACCGGTGTCTGCCAGCCAAACGCAGTCCGTGACACCGTCCGGACACTTGGCAGTAGCTATGTCTTCGAGGTCCTCAACCTCGAAATCGAAGGCAAAAGCAGCAAGAACTCGTCCAGCGTTATCTTCTTCCACTCCTAATGCGTAGATGAAGGCTTCTTCTCCGTCCTCGTGGACCCACAAGGCCCCATTGGTGCGGCGAGTGGAGGCCACTCCGGATATTTCTACCAGGTCTTTGGGCCCAGTGATGTCAGCGACAAATCGAGGGAAGACAGGTTCATCGTCCGGCGCCATGTATGCACTGCACACTTCAAGAGGCTCCTCTTCTACCACCTCCTCAGCTAAGAAAGTGCCATCTGTGTTTGCCAATCCAGGGGTGGGTACCCAAACTGTTGTGAAGGGTCCGGTGCCGTCAGGAATGCGTGCCCAGGAGGCGCCCTCCGGTGCCTCGCCTTCTCCCCATTCTGTGGCGTCCACCACTCTGCCATTGTGATCGAACATGGTGATGCTATCGCCGTTGACTGACATCCCGAAAGGGAGCTTGCACACCTCTGAAGAACGGTCTGCTTGATAGATTACCAAATGCTGTCCTGGACGAATGGCAGTGGTCCCGGTGCATCCCGTATCTCCCAGGTAAAGCCTCCTGCCACTGCTTCCATCCAGAAGGGACCATCCAACAAGGCTGAATTCCTCTTGCCCAAGGTTGATGAGTTCCAGCCAATCAGGTCCACCTCCGAACGGTCGTGCGACAATTTCGTTGATGCGGACAGGTTGTAGACCAGCTGGATCGGCCATGGCCATCCAGGCACCCAGCACGAGCAGCACTGGCCTCCATCGCGAAGATGCACCCATGGAACTAATGCGTAGGCGTCGCATGCGGTCCCACAAGGTCCGTGATGTGTGCTGCAACACCACGATCTGCTGTCGCAGGAGTACGAACCCTGTGTTGACGTTGCAACGCCCCCCCTTTGTCAGAGGGACAGGGGGACGGGTGCCGTTGCAACGCCGTCCCAGGGAAGGGGGGGTTCGCCCTCGGGGAACGATCTCGTGTCCTCGATGCGTGCCACGTGGCGCACGGACAGGACCGCGGCGAGAGAAAGGGACCAATCGGAAGGCCAGGTGGCTCCATGCTGTGCTGAATCGTTGGCCAGCCAGATCGGACGGACCAAGAGAAGATGAAAACGCGCAGACACAAGGGTTGATGGCCGCATTTGCGTCCTGGGTGGCCAAACGAGAAGGCCAGGTGCACAAAGTTGCGTCTTGCCAACAGGAGAGTGAATAAAACCTTCCTAAAGTGTTCTACGGATGCAAAGGGGACCACACACATCGATCGTACGCTCCCCTCATGAAAGACTGGCCTGGGACATACACTCTTTTAACGAGTTTACGCTGATTTTTTCCTGGAGCGATCATCGTCCGCGCGGCGACAGTTGAGGTGTTCATGTGCAGGGTGCTCAAATGCAAGAGGGCCAGAGGACGTTCGTGTTTTTGTCAGTACGTTCAGGAACTGATGGAAGTGTATAGGGAACCATCTTTCTCTTCATGGGTCTCTGCAGCACTCGCGGTCCCATTCACAGTTGAGGAATTCTTGCGATGTGAACTCGGAAAACATCCTCTCATCTGGTTGCGTTTCTATCTTGTGCAAGCCAAAGGATAGAAAAAGTATCACAGCCAAAAGGAGAATGATTTGTTCGGAGGCGTAGCTATGCGCCTGGAAAAAGCAGTTGTCCACGTTTTAGTGCCAGGCCAGTGAACCATGCCGCTGATTTGGCAAACTTCCATTTTCTCCGTGAAAACGATCAAAGCCATTGCAACAGGTAGCGGACCATCTGTAGGAGGGCTTTGAATAGATCTGACTCCCATGTTCTGATTGTTTCGAACGGTCTGGAGCCTCGGTCAAGGAATGTTTTGCATGTCTTGGTTAGCTGTCACAATGTCTGCACCATTTACTCTTCCACTGACCCAAAGGCAAGTAATCAGCATGCATTTAGACAATATATTCCCAAACACAAGAGTGCTTGGTTGGATACTGGCCACCAGCTAGTACGATTTGGGCGTTTTTGATCCGGTACGGAATGAGCTTTTGCATTTGGTAGGGGAAGCATGCTCTTCGGCCCTTTCTAGCTCTTGGCATTTGCATTCACTTTCCTCCAGTAGAGCACCAGATATGCCTTATCGTATCCTCAAGTAACACTTCTCAAGACAAACTGTCAAGCAGCCGGGTTGATATCTTATGTTGTATGGAATGCAAACCTTTGCCCAGCACACTTTCTGTGCTTTCCCAGCAAAGGTCACATTCAACTCTGGGAGAACCCAGACGACCACAGGATCGACTACAGGCGAGCTTGGTTAGGGTTTGCTGCTAGCAGATTGCAAATCTGCTGGAATCAGCTGACCCACATCTCTCCACAGCAAAAGAGAGAAAGTTGCGAATGCCAGCTCGGAATCTTCTGGTCTCCAGTTTCCTTGTAGTTTGGTTGGTGCACGGCAGACTACACTGAAGATGAACTGCACAGCATCTGCGATGCTGCTAAGGAACTGCCCATGCAAGGCAGCCTTGTGTTTCAGGTCAACTTTGTGAGTACACCCAGAATGTCATAGGAACGAGAAAGACAGGCGTGCAGCAGGCATGGAGATTCACCCAACCCATCCGAGTTCCGCGAGAAAAGAGTGCTCGTCAGATGGACGCTGTGTTTGATGAGGAACGATCCTTTTTTTTTTGGCGACGAGAAGCTGGCACCACTGCAGCCTTCCCAGGCACGTTCGCTTCATACGTTGCTCGGTCGTGTGCGAGGATGCGAGATGCTTTCGAGCGCTTGCTCCGACATTCCCGTGGAGGTGGGATCGCATGGCTTTCGCGATGCGACGTCGTAGGAATCCACGTGGATCCGAACGAGCTCGATCCACGTGGACAAGATCGTACGGAATCGCCGCCATCCGCGAACGGCGTCGTTCCGACGACGGTCACGTGCGTTCCCGCCATCTCCAAACGTTGCAACGGTAGAGGCTGTCGGTGTGGACCTCAGGAACCGTGCCGTTGCAACGGCAAGGGAGGTGCATGGGGGGGGCTTTCCTCCAAGGAGCTTGTGGGGACGCCACGTGTCGTTTCCTCGGAGCCTCGGACGCCCCCCGGGACAGGACGGGTGGATGGGGGGCGACCCTGGGACGTCTTCAGGGTCTCTTGGACCAACCAATCGACGGTTTGGATACCAGCTGGGTACAAGCCTGTGCGGGTGCAGGACACGTGCGGGGGGAGGATCTTTGAGTGGAGAAACGTATGGTCTCGATCAACCATCTGGACACGCAAGAAATGTTAAAGGGGGGGAAACATGGCGAACGTCCGATTCGCTGGCCATCCAAAGACCAGGCGGACGGTCCTCAAAGGGACGGACATACGATATCCCTTCCAACTGCGGGGCGGCTGGCACCCACGTGACAAACAACGGTAGACCTGCTGTGCTGAGGTCGAATGGCCTTTGCAAACGGTACACATACACGCCCTCTCGTGGCGTGGAAGCGATAAACTCCATTCCGTTTGGATGAAAATCTGCACCTGACAGCTGTGCATCGGGAGGATTGGAAAGCTCTGCTATCAAACTGAGTTCCATGGATAAGACCGTGCCGGGGGCCGATGCTGTCACACTTGGCGAAGCGAAAACAGCCGGACAGCAAAGTCGTGTGCGTTCAATCAGGAAAAATTGTGAGCCATCTGGCTTCACCAACAGTGATTCAAAGTCTAGCTTCTCTCCCCCTTCCAGTGTGAATTGGAACGCCCACATTTTACGATCATCGTCTTCCAGAGATGCATCGAATAGCATGGGTCGCGCAGTTTTCAAGTGGAGCTGAGGCTCTTGAATGGCCCATACCACAGAACTCCTTCGCAACGAGCAGTCTGGAGCCCTTCGACCTCTGTACGTTTCACTGATCGTGTCTCGAGCACAATTGTCTCCAGTGTCGGCCACCCAAATGCAGTCTGTAACGCCATCTGGACACTTGGCTGTTGCAATGTCCTCCAGGTCCTCTGCCTTGACATCCAGGGTGATTTCGCCCACCAATCTTCCTGGAAAGGGGAATGAGCTGGAAAGGGCATACAAGATGGCATCGTCGTCGTCCTCGTGGACCCACAGGACCCCTGGCGTAACGATGCTGGGTGCGAGCCCTGACATTTCCTCCAGACGCAACGCATTTGAAACTTCTGCAGCAACCTCTGGAACATTGAAACTCTCTACACCCAAGCTTGAAAACTCGCATACCTGTCCCGTCCCATAGGTCGGTTCATTGGTCTGGACCGCGGGAGGATCTGGGTTGGCCTCTCCTGGTGTTGGCTGATCCACCTTTCGAAAATCGCCTGATCCATCAGGTTGTCTCCCCCAAGTAGATCCATCCTCCAGAGGAATGTCCCATTCGGCTGTGTCCATGTTTCTGCCTGCAGCATCCAGCAGAACCACGCGATCTCCTTTCGGGTCGAAACCAAATTGAAAGCCACAACCAGTGGGAATCTCTTGGCTTTGCTGCTGGACCACCATGTGCTGCCGAGGCCTCAGCACGGTGGATCGTTGGCAGAGAGGCGTGCCTAGTACGAACGTTTCTTCTTCGCTACTTCCCACCAGCCTCCATCCTGCCACATTGACAGCTTCGTCGCCTGCATGATACAGTTCCACCCAGGCCACACCTCCAGAGTCCGACGTCGGGGACACTTCGTTGATCCTCACGTCGGACGGAGACGCGTGCACCTTTCCCAACGCCACCACCACCGCCAGCAAGCATCGCAGCGCCATGAAGAAGCGCTGTGAAAGCCATACATGCACGCAAAAGCAAGGTCTGTGTCACCTCGACGTGTCGGTGTCGGTCCCTCGGAACCGACGAGGCTGCGAGTTCCAGCCGTTGCAACGCCGTGGATTCCTCTCAACCTCGGACAAAGGCAGGCGTTGCAACGTCGAGGAGGAGGACACGAGGGATCTCGGTACGTTGCTACGGGTCTGGGTCAGTGTTTAGGGCCGTGCCTCTGCCCTTGGTTCCTTCTCGTCGGGGATAGAAAGGATCGAGGATCCGATCAGCTCTTCCTTTTGAAAGGGAAGGGTTCCTTTCTATCGCGTCGGACCGACCGGGTTCGCATGGGACGTGGTGCCATCCATGGTTGCCAGGAGTGCAGGACATGCCTGGATGTGGTGGCATGCTACAACAGGGTCAACACCAAGATCCTACGTGCACAGGATGCCTGGGAAAGGAAAGGATACGATCCATCGCATGGGATATGAAACTGAAAACGTAATTGGATTCCATTGGAACCGCTGGAAGCGCAAGCCTACCTCGAGGTTGCAAAATGCGTTCAATGCCGTGGCATGGAACGACGGTCAGTTTCCTGCCATCTCTTTGGTAAACGAATGTAACAATGAGTTGCGCATATCCATCACGTTCCATCCCATCTTCTTTTTCTCCTATTTCACTTTCCACCATCCACAACCGCGTCGGTGCTGTTGGATGAGCATGCGACACATGATGCCACCCGCAAACGGTCGGAAACACAGAACTGTCGGGCGCGATGTCGACGAGAAAGCCGCGAGAATCCTCTTCCAGCAAAACTGCATGATGGAGCATCTGGATTCCTTCCTGTCCCAAAGGTTTCCCAGATGCTTGATTCTAGGAACGAAAAATGCAGATGTCCACGTGGTCGATTTGTTCCCATCCTGTCCTCCCTCAGAAGACACCTCACGTGTCCATGCTTGATCGATTCCTGCAGAATATACGGACAGTGCAGTCGTCTGAGCCTGTGATGATCCACTCTCCGTCGGGGCTCAATGCCACGTCCAATATCGCATCGGAGTGTCCGCGGAACATCTGGATGCACTCCATGGTTCGAGCATCCCAGAGTCTCACGTTGCCATCTACACAAGCAGTGTAGACGAGCGGTTCTTGTGGATGCCACAGGAGCTTGATCACACTGTCGGGATGTTCCTTGCTAGCCCTCAAAGTCAGGGTGTGCAGGTCCCAAATGCAGAGCTTGTGGTCCAGTCCTCCGGTGGCGCACAGCGGGAGTGTGTTGGAGAATCCCACGGTTTCCACGGAATCAGTGTGTCCTTCCAGTTTCCCCAGGACACGTCCGGTCTGTATGTTTGCCACTCTCACGGACCCATCGACGGCGCCGGTGATGGCCACGGTCGAGTCTTGGGAGATGTGCATCGCATTGATGGCTTGGTCGTGGAACGGGTTCCGCTGCAAGGTGTGGATGCAATTGCCCGTCTTTGGATCCCACACCTTGAGGCTGGCATCTTCCGATGCGGTGACCACGCGCGTGCCGTCGGGTGTGAACCTGCCGCAGGTGACGGATCCTCCGTGGCCATGGAAGCTGTTCATGAGCTTTCCTTTTTGGGCATCCCACATCCACGTGGAACCGTCTTCTGCACCTGCCAGCACCACCTGTCCACGTGGATGCCAGTCCACCCATTCCATGCCTTGGCTTGGTCCGTCCCACTGCCATTGTTTCTGTGCAGTGGACACGTCCCACACACAAACGCATCCGTCCAGACCACCTGTGGCCAAGGCGCGACCGTCCATGGCGAACGACACGGCCGACACGCTGTCCTGATGCGCGTGCAACGCCGCCACCTGCACCGCCGTCGGCGCACCCGCCACGTGCGCCACGTCGTCGCCGCCTCCACACGCCACGTGGTGGCCGCACGCGCTCCACGCCACGGCGTACACCGCGCCATCGTGCACTTGCAGCACCGTGGCGGCGTCGTCCGTCGCGTCCTCGTCTTCGTGCGCTTCGCCGTCCGCTTCGTCGTCGCACAAGTCGGCCACCACTACGCCTTCGTCTTCCGCCACGTACGCAGGTCCTTCTTCTTCGTCCGCCATCGTCGTGGTGCGCGCTTCACCTGCACACGATCCGCGACGTGTGCGTGTCGACGATGCCGACGGTTCGTGGCTCCACGGTCGAAACCACTGCACATGCATGGACAGTGCCACGCCTGGGCATGGATTGGTGATCCGAGTGGAACATGCACGTGTTCATGCCGTTGAAATGTATGTACAAGGACCATGGATGCCATGGCAAAGGTCATGGAACGGGCAAGACAGACGCAGGTGCAATCTCTTCCATGGCAGAGGGAGGAGGATCCGTGCTTTCACGTGCAACCCCGCCACCGTGGACATCCGCATCTGCATCTGCATCTGCATCTGCACTGGGGGATGCAGGGACGTCCATCGGTACATCCTCCACCGTGCAGGAAGCGGAAGGATCTGGCAAAAGCGGAGTGTCCAAGGCATGCATGATGCTGACCTCCTCGTTGTTGTGCGCCAAAGCTTCCAACCAAGGTAGACCCTCGAAATCAACCTGGTCCGCATCCTCGGATGACACGTGCTTGTTGAGACGCACCACCAAGCTACGGAACTTCGAGGTCGTAGCACAATCAATCGAATAGGACTTCAAGTACGACATGCCGCACATGAGAATCGAGTGGCTCCGACGAATAACATCGACGCGCAGTTTCAGTCCATTGCCTTGAATCTTCGTCACATGGTGAATGGGAATCTGCCAACGTAGCTTCCAGTTCCGAACCAGCCCCCTGCGCACATACTTCTTCATGTAAGCAATACGCTTGTCCGTAACCAAAACCACTACGGCAGGTTGTACGAAGATGACATCCTTCATTCGGTCACCTTCTGCCCGGGGAAGGAAGCTTTCCAACGTTCTCTTCCACTGCAGCAGCTGGGTCTCATCCGGCACAATCTCTGACACACTAAACTGTCCGGGGGGCCTTACTCGGCGGATTTCGGTCCCAAAGTACCCTTCCTTACCCAGAGCTATGTAACCAACAGTTTGAGATGTCTTTCCTGCACATTCCAGGCACCCTCCTACCGGACGTACGATCACACCTAATGCACCAGTGAACAATCCAGCAAAGAACCCCAGTGGGCCATAGCGCACAACACCGTTGTACGGATCCATGAACAGACCACTACCACCCCTCAGCAAGCCAAACAACAACTCCCGAATGCCACGATAGAAAGCTTGACGGCCATAGACAGTTCTCTTCAAAAAACGTTGATATGTTTCATCATCGCTGAGAACACCTCTTTGAGAAAATGAGACCATCTTCATGCAGCCTACCAAAGAACGCGACAAAGCTCCACAAAATTGTGCACCAGTTGTTCCACCAATGAAAAGCGCATGGGGGACAATCGACGTTTTCCTCTTCTCACCCTTGTAAGCCTCTGATATCAAAGAAGAGAGGGACCCAACACAATACACAGCTGATAGAGGTGCTTGAAGGATGGTGGGCCCTGCACCTGTAAGAACTTTATGGATTTGAGTGAGGGCCTGAAAAAGATAATGGCGTAGCAGCTTCTCCTGCAGCTGCTGTTTGGCAAGTAACTGATTCTTAAACTCAATACCCTGAAGGAAGATGTGGGCATTGTTCAAATTCACAAGCTGGAACCCACTTTTCTCTGCCAGACGCCCGAAGGTGAAAGTCTGGATACGACTCTTGTCCTTCTGCATGTGCAGAAAGCTGCTGCTCAAGGCAAGAGTCACATTCACACGAATGTCACCCACCACTGCAGACTGCAAGAACATCCACGAGGAAGTCCAAGATTGTTCACGCATCGCAGTTGTCTCTTCAATGTCCATTTCGTGCAGGATGGTGAAAGGATTACGAGTGCAAGCAAGAACAGCATCTGCTGGCGTTTCCCAATCCAAGCCATGGACTTTTGCAATGTCATATGGCGTTGTCAGTTCAGAGATCATCTTCGCATGCCTTTCTTGCCACTCCCGACTCTGGAACAGATCATCCATTGGTAAAGTTGAGAAAGCTGCTATTGTCACTTCCAGAAACTGCTGGTCGGCTGCTACATCCAACTCCTGGAGCACGATGGATAACCGCTTGAAGCAGGGGATCAGATCCCTGGACATCTGCTCCCCAGTCTGTTCCGGAATGCTCTGAATGTACTCGAAACGTACAAGTGACTCTTCCTCTACCAACACCAGGCCTTCTTCTACTTGACGCTCCATTGAGCTTTGAAGCTGGGTAGACAGTGAGCTTCCTTTCACTAAGATCATTTCCTCTGCGCCGAGAAGCTGATTGTCAATTTGCATTGACTTCACAGAGCCTTTAACCATAATTTCATGCTTTCGAACTTGCACAATCAAATCTATATCTTTCATGTTTGCATTGACAAGTTCTCCAACCCCTGGGGTGAGCACAGTAGCTGCCAGTCCAGCTAAGGTGATTTGAAATTGCTGCTGGTCTCCACTATACTCATAGGGGGACCAGTTTACGCCCACAAGAACCTTGACCTCTTCCATTAGGGTATGAAGAGGGGACTTACAGGGGAGCCAAATGTAGTACGGGCAATTCCCCTGCACATGTACACATTGAAGCTCCGTGAAAGCCACCATCTTCTTTCTAAACCAACCTTCCTCGTAGAAGCAGATTCTTATCATAGCAGTCGGAGGCACATTGTCTAAGTGGAAGGTACTTTTGGTGGCCCGTGCTCCTCTCTCTGTTGAGATTGGAGCCCAGATTTCCTCGTTGTTGCATTCAATCTTGGCCAACGTGGCGAATCCTGAAGATTCCAAAACACCTACAGAGGAATCCCCTGAGTGCACTTCAAGAAGCTTGATTGTAATTGTTCCTAGCTCGTATGGCATTAAGTGGTCCCCATGCTTTGCCTTCTCCATTGCACTTTCCCAATCTGATGTAGAAATAGGCCGCATTAGTGAGAGAATCTCTAATCGCTCGGTAAGCATCTTTTCGGTAGCCCTCAGACGAACAAGAAGAAGCGAATGCGGCGTGACTTCCCATTCAAAGCGTAGTCGAACTTTGCCTGAAACTTCTTCATCTGCACTTCGTCTGGAGAGAACAAATTCTTCATCTTCTAGAGGGTGAGCGTTAAGAGTATCGTTCAAAGTAATATTCACATGGCCCAAGAACTTATTTCCCTCGCGGGACTTGGAAAACACTTCTACTAGGAGCACGTCTTCAGAAGAAACCGACGAGAACAGAAAAGAATCATTCCACACTGGAGAATTTGTACCCACACAGACACTGGATTGCTGTACCTGACCACCAATTCTGAGCAACACAAATGCATTGGACAGAAATGACTTTGCTCTCAGTTGAAGATCATCTGCTGCCACCAATGTAACGCGCATGTTTCCACCAACTGGGCCAGAATCATCCTGCATAAACCTTTCACGAACGGAGACTTGTGAACCTTTTGCAGCATGGGAGTTCCCATCTACCTCTTGAAGACTTTCACTAGAAGGAGTTCTGGAGATACCAGCATCAATCACCCCAGGAAGCATTGGCTGCTCTTCTGCATCGCTAACACGTTGACCTTGTCCAAGGTAGGTGTTCAACAATCGAAGGTCATGGCGGACTTTCTTCAGACGTGACATCAATGCATGCAAGCTCTTTTCCTCCTCTGTAGCATCCAAGTTTTTTTTATCAGAGAACTTGAGGACTCGAGTATGACCTACAGTGCTCATGGAGACATATACATGCTTGCCAAGCTCACTGGACAGCATGGTTCTTAAACTTTTTGCCTTCCGTGAAACAAACTGTTCTTCCTCAAAATCATTGGCTTCAACTGGAAACACCAGTGGTTTGTGGTCTGCTATAACTTCCAGGTCATACTTCTTTGAAGGGCAAAAGCTGTAACGACGCTCTTTGGCATGCGGACGTGTTGCCACCACCTCCACTGTATGCTGCTTGAGAGGCTCATGCAATGCAAAAGCCCTCTTTGCCTTCGGAGGGACAATTGTGCATAAGCGCAACTCATCACTTTCCTGTGCATTTTGGAGACCAGAGGTTCGCACTTTCTTCACGAAGAAATCAAGCGGCGATAGGTTGGGATCTTCACCTCGGAGGGATGGTTGCCTCTGGGTTTCGACCTGGCACAAGCAGATAGTAACTTTCTCGCATGCATTCTCCAAAATATACGGAGGAAGCGTGCTCCTTATTGGTAAGAATACAACCCGGTTCTCATGCTGAGTAGAACTTATGTTCACTGGGAGGATCAAATTCTCCGAGCTTCCCTTTTGTGGAATACTCAAGCCATAAAAACCCTCATCAATATCGATGGACAGTCCACCTGACCAGAAGCAATTACTTTCACTTGGTCTACAGAGAATCTGAAGGGGGGCATTGCAATCCATCCAATGAAATGTCATATTTTGACCATGCGTAACCTTGACGGCAAGCTCCTGTGGGATTCCCTTCTGCACCACTTCAATATCAATGCCAGAGCGATTATCAATGCAGTATCTGGAATTGATAGTCAGAACACGAGTAGATCCAAACATCTGTGGATGTGCAGAGGGCAGAAGTCGCACTTGAACTGTGAACTCATACAGCCCTATCAATTGATTTGCTTCCGTGCGCGGAGCCGAAGCGCTTGGTTCCAGTGCCACTTCCACATGGTCTACCTCAGAATGATATCGCAATGCAGTGAATACAAAAGTTGGCCCACTCGTGTGCTTACCTTGCTGATTACCATTTGCTATGGATATACCTTTGATCCTCACAGGATCTCTGGCACCAATCTTCCTTACATTCAGGGCTTGCGACCAGCCAGCCTCACCACCACCCGGTACCTGGAACATGATGTCTTCCTTTGAATCGTACAGAAAAGGGACGGGCTCTGGCGAGCAATTGCCATTGACACATGGATCACAGCTTGGTACAGCAAAAGACTTCCCAAAGAACCCCGCCTTCCTAAACAGAAGGTCATGCCCGGAGCGGTTGTCAATAATTGTGCAGACATAAAAACAAACTTGCCTCGAGCTGGATCTCAATCCTGTAACTTGATTTTGTAGCTCAAGCCGAATGCTTTTGAGGGACTGCGAGGCAACGAATTCATGCAGTTCTGAGGAAGGCCTTTGCGCTGAATCCGGAGAACCAGGAGGGTTACTACTACCAGGAAACTCTGCTGAATCGTTGGAACTTGAAGTACCTGAAGTCACTCTCTTGTGCTGTTTGGTGAGGTGCACCTTTCCTGGCAACTTTTTACTTTTGGACTGCTTTTTGAAGTAATTGATGATGCATTCCTGAGACAGATATCCAAACATGGCAACCTGTATGTTAAGGTCCATGTGCAAGGAAGTGTAGAGAGGAAGCACCTGCCCTGGTGACAAGGTAAAGGATACTTTGGCTGGTCCAACACTCGTTTCTGCAAATGCTGAGGTAGCCTCTTGTTCTGCTTGACAAAATGGTCTTCCAAAATTCATCTCGTTCCTCTGTTTTGCAGCCTCATGTCCTTCTCTTGCCATTCTACCACCACCTAGTATCCCAAAACCCACAGAGCTTTTAGAATCTTCTTTCCAATGCTTATGTGTCAAAGTAATCTTGATAGGGTACGGTAGACCATTGGCAGCAATGAGCGGGGGCACGAAGGACAACTCTGTCTCAATTGGGGACTCTGACACTGTTAGGTTGGATGAGCCGTAATAAACAAAGGAAGGCTGATTTGGTTCTAGTTGATTTCTGTGGTTGACTTGCATAGACAGGTACAGCAAATTTGAGTCTGAACCATATCTGGCCGAAACGCAGGACAGAAGCCCTTCCTGCGACTCCATATGATCTGGATCCCCAAGGAGTATTGCATCTCGCGGGCAAAACTTGCACCCTTCTATACGATAAAGCAGCTCACCCCCAACACTTGCAAAAATTGGCAGATAGACACCTTCGCCTGGGTAAAGTGGACCAACTTCAAACTTGTTAGAGACTTCTGATTGAAAGAGCACACCGTACGGAACCAATGAGCTTGATCTTGCAGATAGGCACTGAAAGTATAACACTTTGTCGGTTCGATTTTGCAGCCACAAGCATGAGTGTATGGATACAACTTTTGTGCGACCAACAACAGCAACCTCTACGACAAATGGCAGACTTGCAGTTTTTCCTGGTGCCTCCAGATAAAGCAGCTGACGTGAGACATGAGAGACAACAATATTCTTCACAGGCAGCCAATTGCCCTCAAATCGCAGTGAGATCCCTCTTGCTTCCACCTGCTCAGAGTACTGGTTGGCTAGGGGATTTCTAATAGACACAACTAGCCTTGAGGGAACTACCTTCAATTTCTCTGGCTTACCTGGTGCAAGTTTGTGTAAATGCTGTGGATCATCTGCCCAATACCACAACTTTAATCCAGAAAGGTTCTGGATAACATACCTCTTCTCACCAGCATGGAAGTCTGAGTTGTTGTGGACCCTCAAGCTTTTCGGGATGGATGCTGCCTGGCTCACGTTTTCATCTTTGTGGGCATCCAAAATCTCTTTTGTATAAGCCAAAGCATCACCAATGCATAGGAGGAGCGACTTACTGAGAATGATAGAAACTTTCTCTTCAGAGTTCACCCATGCTTTGAGAATGGAATGCTTGTAGCTGTCACGAGATTGTTCCAGGTGGAACTCCACTGGCCAGGGTTCAACAAATGGGTAAAGCTCACCTTGAAAGGGGTCATTGCGTGTCACTGCAACCACAGCTGACAAGGATATTGCGTGATCAGCGACTTCTTCAACATCGATAGCAGAGAGAAATGAGAGTCTTGTATTGCTTACCAGCAATGAAAATGCCTGCGCGTTTGAATATTCATGCCTGTCTTCAATGAGCTGGAGTTCAATCTTTTTAAGTTTACCTTCGAGATGGAACTTGTAGTTTGTCCGCGCTTCATCAGATTTTTTCTCTGTTTCCACCTCATCTTCTCCGTCCTTCTGAAATATCCGGGAGGCTTCAGACATGAGCCCCAAGATTTGCCGCTCTATGGACAATATAAAAGGAATGTGCGAGAAACGTGCTAGGACAGTGATATCAATGCAGTGAATAGCCATGCTGGTAACTGTCTGTATGTGGTCTTCATTTACTTCATATGCATCATCGATGTAGCCAAGTAGGTGCATATCCTTTCTCAAAATACTATTGGGGTCTACTTGTAGGATTTCTGTTGCTTGCATCAGTTCAAGTGAAAAAACGAAGGGTTTAATGATATCGTCCCAAACACCTGACACTTGCAGCCCAACACAGAAACCATTAGCATCCACTCTCACGACGATTTCACTCTTCCGTACAAAAGTTGCTATACGGCACCTGGCAATGTCAATGCCCAAACCAGTATCCTCCCAATTTCCACCCCGGAATGGCTCTGTTGGTATCAAGAATCTGTGATCCTCTACAATTGCATTGAAATACACATTGGGTCGATTGTTTGGCTCATTCGAATTACCTGCCGTGTGCTGTTGCCCTTGATTCCCAACTGCTGCAACAACACTAAGTAAGTTGTCCACCAAGGAAAGATCAGATGCATAAGGCCAAAGAAGCAGCCCGCTTGAGAGCTTGACTTCAACTGCCGCTGTGCCGTTGTGCAGTATCACACAACTCAACAACAAACTCCTTTTCTTTCCAGCACCCTCTATAAAAGGATATCGTACAAGAGGCACACACTTTGCTTGAGCATGGCCGTTGCAGTCACGAACTTCTAGCTTTTCCATAGAACAAGTGATGAATGTGTTGTTGATAGTTGACACACAAACACCAAAAGCGATTCTTTGTGAACAGAGGAGTAGAACTTCTTTGGCTCTCTCAATTGACACCAGCTGCAACTTGAGTTCCCTCAAAAACAGCTTCATCTCAAATTCCAGGGCCTCCCATGGAGGCAATCCAAACGAAAGCTGCTCTTCAACCACTGCTGCACGGCCATCCAGTGAGGGCTTGGCTTCGTTGCCTCTGTTGAAGTGCACAGACTGTTTTTCTGCTAAGCTCTCGATGATTACGCAGAGAGCACAGCCAAGTGCTTTCTCGTTGACATTTAAATCAAGCAATCCCAACTCGACAAGCATTTTTGTTTTAGCTTTGCCAGACTCTGGATGCTGTTGAAGGATAGCGCCAAGTTTCGTTGGTCTTACGAGTTTGTATTTGAAATCTTGTCCATGCACTAAAAGCGAAAAATCATCCAATACTATTGACATGAGCCCTGAAGAGGATTCACCCCCATATGATATGCACGGTTGTTCATCGCTGCGCATGTGAGGCATGGCAAGTGAAACTTTGGGGATCGCAATTGAAATGTAAGTTCCTGATTTGGTTGGTGTTCCCATGATAACTACTGCTTCTCGTACCAATATGTCCATGACTGGCTGAGGTGGGGCAACATTTTGCCCTGCAACACGCGACGACATGAATGCACTATCTTGCAAAGCAATCATAACGCTTTCAGCTAGCAAGTTTCCTGTAGCAACAGCATCTTGTATAAAGCTGGCAGCTAGATGCATTCTCGGCCGATCTAAATCTATCTTCATCCAGAGTGCTTCGTCCTCTTTTATGGACAATGCAAGAGTTAGTGGTTTAGCTGCCTTGGAAAGTTCAAATATAGACCTTTTCGAAGATGATGAGCCCTCTTCTCTCAAAATCAAATTGTCCACCTCCATGGCAATCTTGGTGCGCTTCTCTTGCAGTGTCAATGCCATCTTGCTGTCATAGGCCATCAATCTGGCAACTGAGCTACCATAGGTACTCTGAATCACGCACTGGAGATTAGCAATGGACATGCTGATCTGAGTTTCTAGCGAGGGCCCTTTCCTTCTTTGTGTATTGGCAGATTCCAACACTTGGCCTGTCGTGTTTTGATTTCTTCTTTCGTTCGGTTTGACAAGTTCCGAATGTTTCTGCCTTCTAATGGTGAACAACGCATTCTCGATATAGCGCAATATATCTGAGGCAAGGTGCCCGCCGACTTCTGGCCATACACAAAAATGCAAAATGTTGCCCTGGCAGTCTAACTTCATACTTCCACCACAGACAGAAAGCATTAACTTGATAGTGGGCATCGAAAAAATCTTGAGAACATTGCATTGGCGCTGCCAAAGCAGATGCATAGCAAACTGCTGGAACCTTGAGGGCTGCCTTTTGCGCAAGGTCCCTGATTTGAAGATGGGGACCAAAGTTCGTTCAGGACACTCACTCCTTGCATTCAGTGTCAAGTATCCAACTTGGCAGTCTACACCCAATCCAGCAGTGCTTTGATGGACTGATACATGAGCAGACTCAAGGGAAACTGAATATGAAGGACCTAACTTGTCATCAAACGTATCCGCTCTGTTGACAAAAATCTCCAAAGATTGTAAGCTGATCAGCAGCTCAAAGTGTGAGCTGCATGCTTGATGCACAGGGGCTGTGACTGATGTGGCGTGTGCCTTGGCAGGAAGATTATTGTCCTCAAAGGCTACACCATCTACAGTTGGCATATCGCCAGCCACGTTGTCCTCATCCCTGCCTGTTGTTGCCCCAGCTGGGATAAAATCTACAGCCGAGGCAACTGCCCAAGAAAAGTCCCTCGGAGATACTTCTAAGGTAATGCTCTTTGCAGATACAAACATGCAGCCGACATGTATTCCAGGATCCCTAGGGTGAATGTCTACTGTGAGTCCATGTTGGTAACATACACTGTCGATACTCAGAATATTGCAACTTTGTGCACCTGCCAAGTCCTTCATTGAGGACACCCGGATATCTGTTGTAGCAAGAATATCCAATCTAGTTTGAACCACACTCGTGTTTTTTTTATAGTTCTTCTTGCAACGTAGCGAAGCATTGAGAGGCGTACACACAACCTGGAGGATCCCCAGCGGTTCACTGCATTTTCCACTGCCAAAGATCATTAAACTGAGTTGTAGGCCTTCAAATGACAGTCTTGAATCGGGAAAATGGCTCATTGGTTTAGAGATCTGGCAGAGCTTCTTCTCCACCATAGAATCCAATACTGTCTGCTCTAGATTGAGATCTAGTCCTTTGCTGTCTTCCATCTTCCTAAAAAGTGGCATGATAAAATTCGTCACAGCCCAGAACATACCAGGATACACTTCTGCATTTAACTTGGCAATATTACACTCCAAAACATTGCCCGGAGCAAATATCCACTCTGCTCTAACAAATTGAGGGTCACTGAGGCTTGAAACAACATAGGCCATTTCCCTGCAGTTGAAGCAGAACCCACATATACCACCACCCATGCTCGGCTTTGTCCCAATGTTCAAATGATAATCGATTGCAAAGAGGATGGCTTCACTGGAGGGTGCATTCTTATCATTCATACCTGCGGTTACCGTGATGTTGGGGCAGTGAGCGCGCAGCTGCAGAACTTCGAATGGAAGAGCCTTTTTCGCTGTGTTGACTCGCCTTGTTGACAGCGACTCTGCAAGCAATGCTATTTGCTCCATTGGCAGCCTTCTGCTCCTGAAGTACCTCTGTAAACGCATGGTAAATGGAGGGGAAACTGAATGAATATATGCATACATCCGAAAATGGGCTACTTCCTCAAGGGTAAGTGTTTCTTCCATTCTTCTTAGTTTTTGCGACACAGGACCTACCATCCTCCACAAAGCACCAGAAAGCCTTGCTTGCATGTAGAGTCTTGTGTACTTTGTTCGTTTTCTCCGTCGGAGAACCAACTCATCCAAGCCTACCTGCTTTCGTCTGTACTTTCCCATTTCGTGACAGACCATTTGCCAAGCATACTTCCACCACGCACGGGGACTGTATTTCACACTTGTTTGCGGTCTGAAGCGGTAGTAGATGCTAGATCGGTTTATCCTCATAATGAAAGAAATCAGATCGGCTAAGTCCGATACATGTTCTGTTTCAAGTTCAATCGACAGAGATTTGATATTGACCTCAACTTTGAATAGAGGCATCTTTTTGCCGCAACGGAAGTTGCAGGGAGGAGGTTCCAGCACAGCAGCAGTCACCCACCATTGACGAATAATCCTTATTTGTCTACTGCTTTGATGATCTAAGGCAAACAAGTTGAGACCATATAGAGATACGCAAAACCTGTGTTGCTCATCCCATCCAGGTCGGATCCCCTTCCAGACTTGAAGGGCTTTGGCTGTCCGATTGGGTGCTCCACAGACGACACTGTGCAATGTGGCGTGGAACGTCTTTCCTTTGTTGGTCACCAAGTTTTTCGGTCTCACGTAAGACACAGACACATCCTCTATGACCACGCTTACCAAACCATACGCTATTCCCAGTCCCGATCGTATGATTTTCTCCAGCCATGGCCCGACGCTTTTCCCTTTGCTGTCCCCTTGGCCATGACTCCACAGTATGCGATCCCAGTGCTCGAAGAGCTTGCGGCGCAGTTCCGCTTCTTCTCGTTTTCGCTTCTCGTCGAATTTCCGTGCATCTACCGGCAGAGGTGTCTCTCGTTCTGCGATGGAAGCATGCAGGCCGCGCACAAAGACGTGCAGGTGTGGCATGCCGATCCACCACTTGGCCCACTGGATTTCCAGTCCAGCTTCGCCCACTTGAAGTTTCGTTCCTTCGAAGTACGTGAGGTGACGATCGAGGAAACCATCCGGCATCACCAGACGAGACACTTTGAAGCCGCAAAAGTCCACCGTGAGCGTCGCGCGTTCGCCATTCGTGTCGGATTCGAACGGATTCCTTCCCAAAGACTCGCGCAGAGCACGGTCCACCTGCTTCGCGAGTCGCCTTTTCGCGGCCAGGAAGGCCCAACGTGCCACCAGCCACGCCAACACGAATGTGGCCAGGACCAAAGACGTGAACGCAGCCGCTTTCGGCTCGTACAACACGTGCGACGGCATGACGACGCGCCGTTCCGCGCACGTGCGCCAAGCGCCTTCCCAGGCAATTCGACCCCCCTTCCTTCGTGCTCCGAGCCACAAGCTCACGGGAGATGGCAGGGGGGCCTGCTTCCCTCCGATGCGTGAGCTTCGTCTCGACCGGCGGGTCGTTGCTGGGTTGATTGGAGGAATCGGTTCCAATCGAAAAGGAATTTGGATCCCAATCGAAAGGGCACCGAATCGGGTTCAAGCACCGGACTTGATCGAGAGTTCGAACCGGACGAGACGTGGTGGGCAACGGTCGTGGTTCGGGCCCACACGAGATGGTCCACCACGTGGAAGAGAGACAAGCATGGAGAAACGAATGGTGTCAAGCCAATCGAAGACATGGCGGGTTGGAAGGGAATCCAATGCCGTGCAAAAGGGCATGGAAAGCAAGGGTGCCAAGCCAATCGAAGACATGGGTGGTTTAAGAGGAAGCCATCCTAAACAAGGTGCCTAGTCTATGCAAATGGAAGCGCAAGAGGAGGGCGAACCATCGTTCGGAGTCGACCACTTCCCAAGTCAACATCGAAAGATGTCCATCGTGGCGTGTCCACCTTGCCACTATTGAAGTAGAAGGAAGTCAAGGATCGCGTGCGTGTGGTTTTGGCGGATGCCCTTCAATCTACGCCGTCGACAAGCACGTGCTTCATTGCATCATGGACATGGTCGTTCCAGCCGATCGACTCGTAGGTAAAGTGGCGACACGTGCACGCTTCTTGCATGTTTACAAGTTCTCCATCCTCGAAGGCCGGTTGGCATTCCATTCGCAGCGAGAGATCAAGCGTGTGACTCAACCGACCCCAACTAAGAAGGAGGGTCATCCCCTTTCGAAAGGCCACTGCAACCGTGGACTTGAAAGGACACGATGGGAACAGTTGGATGGACGTGTTGGGGACACCTCCCTTGCAACTTCTCAAGCGGATAGGACCAAGACGATGGAGTCGTTTGAAAAAGGTATGGGATGTACAAGTTGTCCACTCTTTCCGACGAAAAAGGATGGAGCTAGCAAATTCGATTGCGCCTGGCTTGACCTCGAAGGATGTTTCGTCCCAAAAAGTCGAACTTTTTCCTTCTCAGCTAGTCCAAGGTAAGACTTGGCTAGTTACGGGAGGAGTCTGATGGATTACTTATCCAGAGTAGCTTTGAAAAGCGGCCTGCAAGGCAAATCTCGTAGACTGCGATTTCCCTCTGGATCTGGGGCTTTTCTAGCCTCAGGCGTGCTGGTACCGGATCAAGTCAGCCTCATTCGTGAAGCCGGTATGCGTCCTCGCGACGCTTGAACATAGAGGTGGGACCTCAGAGTTGACAGGATGCATGTCCGTCGAAAATGCATGGGAGTCAGTTCGCAATGTCAAGGGGATTGATAAAGTCCGTCGAGCTTGAAGTGTCCCAGTATATGAAGCGTTATCTCGTGGCAGGACCAATGTGCAGTGGACGAAGAAAACATATACATAATTGCAACCCCTTGATGAACTAGAAGTTGATTTGGACAATCAACTCGCAAGCTTGAAACGCTGGCAGAAAAAGAACCAGATCCAGATGATGTAAGCTCTCATGCACATGCTTGAAGTAGAAATTGAGAGATGATGCTCGCTGCAGTCCACACAGGAATTGCACGTGAGGTTCACACATGCCCTGTGTACAGATCACCATTTGTTTTTTCCTTGCTGACTGCCATTAGGCAGCACGAATCGACGCAGGGCTTTTGCTTCTTCACAAGATAAATTTCCATTTTACACTGGAGTAAGCGGTTCCTGAACCCGACTCCAAAACCAGATGCCTTTGATTGTCAAAGCGTTACGATATGTCTGCGACAAGACGACGCAATGCAATGGAAGCAAACGCGCATATATAGCAATTCCAGTAAGAACTCTCTGTTCAGGAAACAAAGTCTTTCATTCCCGCAAGCGACACTTTCCAAAAAAATCATCGTAGCCTGTTACAGGGAAGAGATGTGCTCTAGCAAGGTGTCTGCTAAAATCTCGTAACTTCAGCTTCTCCGAGTCTTTTACAGGAACTAACGGTAGTACCTCAGGCAGGGCTACCAAAACAATCAATTGCTGGATTGTCCAGGAGCAAAAACCTGCACGTGTGTACATTGCGGGTGCATTTCTGAATGAAGACTTCCCTTCGTAGTGTTGGTCCTCATTTTATTCGGAAGGTTCCTCTGTCCTTGGCGAGGATCTCTCATACCATTTGAGCATATTGAATCCCGTTGGAATGAATACCATCGCCATGGCAAGCCCAAGGCTGGGCTCAAAGGGCGCATCGATCCACAGGCTTCCGTACTTGACAGCTGCAGCTCCTGCAAAGGACACTGCCAGCAACTTTCCCAGAAACATCAAGTCCGAGTCCTCCAGCCACATCTCGGCGAGATTTTCGAATCCAGGAAGCGGAAAGCTTTCCTTTGCTTCGGTTTCGTACGCGTGGGTCCTGGTGCCTGTCGCCTTCGTTGGTTCGGGTTCGGATCCAGGCTGTATCTTTTCTTCCTCTTCCTCTTCCAGCGCTTTGCTAATGCGGTACGCCGCGAAGCAGAGCGTCGTGTTTCCCACGCAGGTTAGGAAGGCCTGCAAGGCAACGAGCACTTCCAGCTGCGGCGCATTGTAGAAGAAATGATAGGTGCAGGCGCATATCCCGGACGCGTGCAGTGGCAGCATTCCCCACGTAAGGCTTTTCCAGACGGGTCGTTCGGTGGCGTTGGAGAATTCCCACACCAGTCCCATGGCCACCAACCATTCCACGAGGCTCGACACGTGGATGGCCCATGTCGGCAAGGACAAGGCGTTCCACGGTTCCGCGTGCGCCGGTGTCAAGCTCCACGCCTGGGCGATTTCCGGCAGGGCTGCACGTTCCGTCCGTGGGTTTCCCACCCTTCCGATCCTCCTGCTCCCTTTCCTTGCCAGTGGGCACCTCCTCGTGCGCTCGTAGGATCCACGACGGCGCGTTTTCGTCGCAGAATTCGTCGAAACGTTCGCGGCGATGGCGCGCATCGTCATGGCCATCACGAAGATCTCCGACGCCAATGCCCCCCTTTTGGCGGATCAGGCGATGTCCAATGCCCCCCTTTCGACCGTCCTCGTGGCCGCTCTGCCAGACCGACCGCGGTGGAGGCGAGGCACTCGAAGTCGTGCCGCAGAGGATCCGAGGGAGTGCGAACCGTGGATCCTCGTCGGGATGGAAGATCGATCGTGGCGGAGAAGGTCGGGGATGGTTCCTCCACGGGGACCGGCTGCCACGAATTACATCCGGGACGGTCCAGGGACGATTCGGACCTCTTTCGTCCGGATGGCGTCGAGGAACACCGGTGGGGTGTCGGTTCAAGGACTGGCCACCGTCAACCGTCCTCCATCATCGCGAATGGTGGCCACATCTGGCACACTGTCAATCAGATCACGAAGCTTGCGGAACCCTTCCACCTTCAAATCCAGCTTCTTGCCTACCGCTTGCTCGTACTCCTTCCCAAACGCAGACATGTCGATCGGCTTGCCTTTGGACTTCAACGTCTTCTCGATGGAAGATTTCAATGCAGCACTCACCGATTTGGGACTCTTGCCGGGCGTGGCGCCAGTGCTTGCAGGAGTCTTGGCAGGTGTGTTGGTAGGGGTCTTCCCAGGAGTTTTGCTCGGTGTCTTTGATGGCGTGGATGCACTCTCCTTGGCTTTCTTGGCAGAAGGTTGGGGCGTGTCCGGCGCTGTCCGCTTGCTTCCTTTCGCTGCCGCAGCCGGCTTTTTGGGAGGGGCCTCTTCTTCTTCTTCCTCACTGTCCTCTTCTGATTCTTCGCCCGAGGTCTCCATGTCGCTGAATTCCTTGCCCTCTACGCCAGCCTCCTCGTCGTCTTCACTATCCTCCTCTTCATCGCTCCCTGAATCGTAGGCATCCTTCGCCTGTTTGGTCTCCTTCGCCACCTTCTTCTGCGCCTTTTCCAGCATAGCCTTCTCGAATTTCTTTCCTGCTTTGGACTTTCCCGTCACGGGCGCTTCATCTTCCTCTTCACTCTCGCTGTCCTCTTCTTCCTCTTCGTCCTTCTTCAGCTGCTTCGTCCTTTTATTGTTGGCAGCTTTGGGTTCCTCTTCATCCTCTTCGCTCTCGTCTTCGACGTCTTCGTCTTCGTCTTCGGAATCGTACTCGTCAAAGAGGGACATGTCTCGCAGCAGGGTCCTGTATCCGGTGACGCTCACCACTCCTTTTCCGCTCAGGCTGAGTTCGAAGCTTTCGTCCACCACCACGTCCAAGGAGAATTGTTCGCATCGACCTTGCTCCAACGTTCCCAGTGCGTATTTGGTCCCGCCCACTTCGATGTACAGCGTCGTGGGTTTCTTGGGGCTTGAACCAGGCTCCAAGGCCACTTGAGTGATGTGCACGTACTCTTCTTCGGCGATGGGCAGCGTGTCTTCGTCTTCGCTCCCGCTCTGTTCCTCGTTGATGGGTTCGCGGACCGGCGTTTTTTCCTCCACACGCACGCCTGTCACGTCGGTTTCCACCTCGTCAGCGCCTCCCTTCGATCGCACGCGTCCACCTCGAGCCTTCCAGCACGTCCTTCCGCCTTCCACGCACCCCAGAACATCGTCGCTTCGCCTGCAGACGCCATCGCTTGCGCTTCGTGTGCGGCTGTCGCTTCGAAATGCGCCGCCACCACCACCGCTCGACCCTGCATCGCTTAACTCCAACTTAACTCAAACCTGGGTCGAGAGGCGGGCACAGAGGATGGTGGAAGCAGGGTCGGGAGATCCTGGGGCAGTCGAGAGAGCCACAGGGAGGACCCCAGGGATGTTAAGCGAAAGTTAAGCGGATGGGGGGATCCGTCGACCTTGGACGCCTGCATAGGAAGTGCACATCTCGTGCCAAGGTGGCACACGAGCGTGCTTGGCGGACGTGGCGGACACGCGAGACGCCTGAAAACGGAAGAAACGAAATGGATAGGAGTGACATCGGTGGGCGAGGCAACCTGCGCGAAATTCGTCTCGGCTTTCTTGCTAACATGGCCCCACATTGCAATGCGCAGGCGATGGATTCCTTGGGCACCTGCTTGCAATTCCTTTTCATCACCACACGTGACCACCTTCCGCACCAAACACCAACCTTGCATGCATGGATGCCAAGAAACGCGCCCATCGACCAACGAACCTCGCGAGCCATTGACATGCCACCAACCATGAACGCGCGCGCGTGACCAAGTTGATGGCCGAAGAGGCAACGCGTTGTTTTCTCCTCCCTCTCGCGCCATTTGGTAGCTTGCTTTTCTTCTTGCACCCACCATGTCACGTACAATGGAACGCCTCTGGAATGGAATCCATCCGTCCATGCAGATGACAGTCCTGGTGTCACAGTTGTGGAATGGAATCCACCAGCCAAGCGCACGACATGGCGCACGTGCAGGTGCGATTTGCGAGCGCATCGCACCTCCCGACGACGTGGAAGGTCGAGAAAGGCGACGTCCAAAAGGCTCGTGGACGCTCGCTTGATACTGCCTTCCAACAACGAAGCATTCGCGAAGAAACGGCGTCGGAGACGTCTCCGCGAAACGCGTGGCATGGAAGTGCAATTCCGGCCTCGTTTCCAGAGTTTTGGAACGGCCGCCAGCAACACGCGAACATGACGCAAAAAGAAAACGTGTCGAGCTTCAATTGGCTAACTTGGACCGCTTCGCATGTGGAACAGGACGCTTGTGCTGGAGCGGGGTGTCTTCCATCGGACAGCTCCTCTTTGCTGGCTTGCAGGCCATGGATGGCCGGAAAGATACCTGCTGAAGGCCTGCATGCGACTTCAATCGGCGCTCTTGCAAACGCTCGCTGCGACGCTCGGGTGTCTGGACCGGCTCTGGTGCCGTTTCATCCTCCGCAACCAAGTGGACCTTGCTCTTCATTGCCGTGACGCAACCGTCGTCAGGTATAAGCAACTCCCTGTTGCTCTGGCCCTGTCTAACAATTCTGGGTGCAGTATCCACAATGGAATGCAACTCCCCCAAGGGCAGAGAAGAAGGTGCCGGTCTTTTGTAGAGCGCATCAGGCACCGCCTGCACTTGGACCTGCATGTGGTCGAGAAGAAATTGCTGAAACGCCAGTATCAGTTCTGGATGTGCTTCTGTTTCGTGATGGACTTGCGGACTGGCATGGTTTGAGGTAGCAGATGGCGTAGCAGGGTCAAGAGTGAAGCCGTAGACGATCCTTCTCACGACAAATGCTAGCTGTGCGCAAAGTGCCACATACCGTAGATACCACTTGAGATCATGGAGCACAAAGTCAAAGGAAATCTGCAGCGTATGATTGAAAAAAGGTAAAATGCGTGGGCATACCACCCTTTCAACTACCAGATTGAGTAGCAGAATGGAGAACATAGGGGCACGTATTTTTGTACGTGTCAACCACTGGGGCAAGAGAAGAATCCCTGTGAAAACTCCGACAAACCACAGGACATCCTCCAGACCACAACTCCTGCCCAGCAGGTATGTAACTGCTCTTGAGGAATGGGTTTGCAACTTAAGGAGGGCTTCCATGGTTGCTTGCATTTGCTTTTGTACCTCTGAAACCTTACCGGAGTGGTGCAGAAGCTCTTTTTGTTTGGACGATGCTTCCTCTGCTTTCAAGGTCAGTGCCTGAAGTGTGTTTCCAAGCTCAGTAGCGCGCTCTTGGTGATCCTGGCTGGATGCCCTTAACTGTTGCCTTAAGTGTTCCTGCTGTGCAAGAATTAGTTTCTGGCTGTTTTGCTGCAGTTGCAGTAGGCCATGCGCCTGTGAAAGAGCTTGTTGCTGTTGTTCCCACATATCTTTGCTTGCAGCCAAGGTGTGCCTGGATGTATTGAGGATTTCGAACAAAACCCGTTTTGCTTCCGTATGAGCCATTTTGACTTCAAGTTGCCCTTCACTGTGTTCAGTACGGAGGTGGTTCAGGGCCTGGAACAGGTAAGCCATTTCTTGCTGCATCAAGTGAGTGTTTTGGGTAAGGGAGTCTTGTTGAGCTTTGGTCAGTTCCTTTGTGCTTTGCAAGGCTGTGGCCATTTGATTCTGAGCATGGTTGAATGCCTCTCTTTGCAGCTTAAGCATGTGGTTCAAGCCCTGTTTGCTCTCTTTCTGGTACCGCTTGATTTCGAGTGATTGCGTCAACAACTCCTCTTGTCTCTTTGAAAAATTGCTTTGAGTCTCCAAAGAGGCCATTGTAAAGCGGTGAATGTCTCCCTGTGCTTGTGCAAGGCGCTGTAGCTCCTGATGCACATGACCAGCTTTGGTGATAGAACTATCCATACCAAGCTGCAGCTCTTGAAGCCCCCCTGACACCTTTGCAGCGTTATGGTACATAAAATTGATCAGTTCTTCGGTTGAACTTCTGAAATTGCTGTGAAGGACGTAGACACAGATGGACAAGGCTTGCTGTTTTCATTTGCTCTAGTGGTTAGCCTCGGAATGGAAGAATTGCAGATGGCCCACATGTGGACTCTACTGGGTTCTACATCGTACCTGCATGTTATTCGTGTAGCTAGTCCAAGCAGCTTGATTTTCTTGCAGCCCCATGAGACAGGAGCCCACGTCTGTGTGAGGTGCGCAAGTTATGGCCCTTCCACCGCTGGTTTCAAGGTCACAGCTTGTTAGTTGCAGCGCAAATCTCCTGACCTCTTCCTCACCCATGTCCCTACACCCGCCGGTCAGCTGATCCAATGCCTTCTTCCAGCAGCTACGACCCAAAGCTCTCTGGATGACACCAACTTTGCTGTCTTCCTCCCTGGCCTTTGCCTGGAGTACGCTCAGTCCGTGCGCTCCTGCTGCTACTGTTGCCTGGGATGGGACCTCAAATGCTGCCTTGAATTGGCAAGATGCATCCTTCCAGAGCCATGCATTGACCATTGTCATCAGAAGGTGTGCATGGAGCATTGCTTGTTGCGCCCAGCAAGCGCACAGTCGAACACAGTTCCTCCAACACAATGACTGGACAAGACAGGTAGGTCGACCGACCGGACCCCGAGCTGTCCGCTCAGCGGTGTTCACGAAAGTTAGCTGCAATTGTTAACCGAGTAGATGGACAGATGTGAACAGAGTAAGAAGGTTTCGTTCCTAAGTTTATTCGTAAATTTTGAAGGTTAATCGGGATGAGTGGGGCAAGAATCGTGACCCTGTCGCTTCAGGTGGACTCGCCAGGAAGAGGAGAGCACTGCAGCACGAGCCAACGCATGCTGGTGCAGAATCTGGGAATTTTCTGCCAGACCTACTGCATCTCGGTTTTGGCTTCATGTATGCGGTGCATGATGCCGAATAGATTGGTGCTATACAGTGGAAACAGTGTAACCTTGGATTTCTCGAAGCAATACAATGGATCCAAGCCACTGGTCCGGTCCAAACGCAACCCAGAAGACACTTTTTCCAAGTCGAAAGTCAACAAAAGATACAGGTGCAAAGTGCAAACTTCAGCAAAGCTCCAAGGTTGGGTCCACCTATGCCGTCAGATTGCGACAACTTGGAAGTCTTGGCCCCAATGAACTCGCCAGGGAGCAGGTGCAGACAAAATCAACCGTTTGTTTTGCTCGACTTTGGCAGCCGGAAAGATTCCAAAGAAGATGGTTTCACGAGCCAACCTTCCAATGGCGAGGGGGGTTCTCTCAAACGTTTCCAGTTGGAAAAGTAAGCACTTCCCAAGCATGCCTTGGTCTCCCCGTAGGTTCTTGATGAGCTTCCTTCCAGATCCGGATGCATGATGCCGTGGAGTTCCTGAAAACGTGCATACAGTTCCAGCTTGCAGAGACTAGATCGAGTCTTTGGGGAGGACCACCCAGGTCCTTTTTTCGAAGCTCCTGCCTTGCGTCCACTGGCGGCAAGTGTGACTTCGTGGACGGAACCCTCTCCCTGCATGGAGTGACGTGCTTGCCAAGGTGCACTCCAATTGATCGAGACCCCAGACGGCACTTTTCCAATGGCAGATGCCACGCAACTCGGAGGAGCTATTCTCGTGGTATGTATAGCAGGCGTGTGGTGCGCGAAAGGGCGCTCCAGCCTCGCTGCCAGGGTTTGAAACCGAACCACCAGCGCTCGGTGCAAAGCTTCATGGCAGGCGAGCACATCCGTGTCTTCCACGCCACCAACGGTGATGGTATCCAGGTAGATGGGTTGGCACAGCAGAGAAGTGAGGAGGCTTCCTTGTATCCCCAGGCAGCACCACTTTGCTATTTTGTCGCTGCAGCTCATGGAGAGCGTGGGTTCCCCTTTTCCAGGCTTGCGTCTCAATGCACCGATCTCTTGCAAGCCTTCCACTTCGTGCTGCGTGGGCGGTTGATTTGCGTGTTTGACCAGCTTTGCCCCCGTGCGCATGTTTTCTAGACCCAAGCAAGCATCTCCGCAGGGAACTTGGCTGACGTAAAAGTGCCATTTGGTGCCTGGTCGGGGTCTCGCTTTCCCGCAGCCTGAGCAGGGTAGGAAATATCCTTCTCTCGGATCGCTGCGTCGTTGTTCCCTTTCCAACTCGCTGCGACTGGGACCGTGTGCATTGGTTTGGCAGCTGTCACCACGGCACGTGCTTGCACTGGCAGCCTTTCCATCTTCGTGGCTTTCTACTTTGCATCGTTTGTGGGTGTCAGGTTTGAGCCTTTCTGCAGGAGGGTCGCCACGGTTCCACGTCCTGTGCAGCTGCGCGTGCGTCCATCGTTTCCACGCTCTTCGCGCCACCATTTCGGCGTGCGAATCGTACAAGGTCTCTCCGCCATCGTCGTCGTTCCTGTCGCCGACGCACTTGGTGCCGGTTCCGAGCGCCACCACGTCCAGGTGGACGCCACGGCCGTCGCATCGCGGCGTTTCGACGAGGACGGCGGCCAAGACGGTCCGTTCGTGCGGCTGCGGCTTGCCTCGCTTCGGCAAGGCGTCGTAGGCGCGCGTGGCGGCACGTGCGACGTCCTCGTGGCGCGCGGAGGGACGTTCGTTGGCTTCCATCGTCGTCGTTCGCCACGTTTCGTTCGTCGTGGTAGGGACGTGGATCGCTTTTGTGGACAACAGATGCGTACATGGACATTGCAGGCGCGTGGAACGTCGTCGTTCCTGCGTCGTGACGCGTGCGACGTCACGGACGCGGCGACGTCTGGACGTTGCTAGGCGCGGGCTTCCATCCTGCCGGTCGTGGCGCTACGTCGGAACGCTTTCGCACGCCACGTGCATCGGTCAGCCGTGGTTCGCCATCCGTTCTCGTCTCCTCTCGCTCGTTCCTGCACGCACTTTGGGCGCGTATCGGCTCTGTTCTTCGTCGCCACGTGCTTCCCAGGTGCGTTCCAGGTCCACTTTGCCGTGTGGATCGGTGGCGGCGTGCACGGGCTCTCCCCATCCCACGCCCAGGGGGTTGCTGGCGTTCGGCGGACCCCAACGCGACATCTCCTGCGCCACGAAACGCCGATGCGCGTGCGACGTTCACGTGCGTCGTGATGCGATGGCGCACGTCTGTGGCCATGGCCAGGGTCGGTTGGGATCTTCGACCCGAACAGACCCGAACCAGCTCGGGTTCGATTGGAAGGCTCGGTCGGGTCTGAACCCGAAACGAAGCCCTTTCGATGCGCGTCCAAAGGGAGGGGGGAGCGTTACTCGGACGAAAGGGGGCGTCGATTGGACTCCTCGGTCCTTCTGTCCCTTCTAAGGTCCTCGATGGAAAGGGACGCTTGAAAGGGAGAACCGGAACCCCACCGAGAACGAAGGAAACGAAGCGTTACGAACGAAACAGGACGGCCACGTCCCAGGGAGTTTCTTCTCGGATGCCTGGAACGGTGCATCCACTGAGGCGCGGCAACACACGTGCACGTGCGACGCGTCCTTCCATACCGCTCGTCGCAGCAGCCGCGTGGGATGAAGGAGGATGGAAGAACGAACCCGCGCCAACACACCCCGCGAAAGAAGGTTCGTCCATCGCGGAAAAGGCATGAGCGTCACCTACGCAAGGAAACGACCCCGGCATGTCAAGTCAACCAAGCACACCCAGGGACATGCTCTGGAAGCAGGTACAACACACACGCATCCTTTCGTAAGCAGAAATGCACGGGAAAGGCTACGACTCCAACGAGGTCGATGATGCGCTCAAAGCCATTCCTTCCAATGTGGACAGGGGCACCTTATGTTGGGATAGATGAGAAAACAATCGAAAGAAGATCAAGGTGCGAGTTGGTGAATCCTTCTACTTTAGTCGGTTCATAAGTAAGGCGAAGATGCTGAGGCTTCGTCCGAAAGCGAACGGAAAGCTAATTTTGCCGAATGTGGACGGTCTTACCGTGTCGATAATGTAGACCAAACCGTGTGTAATTCCATAAATGTTCGTTGCAACTTATATGTGCAATAATGCCGACAATTGAAACAACATGAGGTCAAAATTGACCAACTTCCAAGGCGTAAAGCTGTAGAGACGCCGGCCGCAAGTGCCACTAGCTACCCGTGATTTGAGCGATGCTCCATAAGTGGGATATCCTTGCTTTGTTTCCTAAGGAAGAATGGTGGACCACAAACAACGGCCATGGCCCATTCTTGCACCTTTCACGTTCATAGTAAGCAATATTCTCGCGTCTCTTCCACGAACAACTTGCCGTAGATCATCATAGCGAAGTGTCCTTATGTTCTCTTCAATTCATACTATTGTATTTTACCATGCCAATGACTTAAACAAAGAGGGATATGCCTCCTCGTCAATGCCTCTCCAATGCGACGCGAAAGCCATCATTGGCAGCTCCTTTGACACCCATACTAGTTGCAAGTCGAAGCAAGGTCATGACCTTCATTTCAAGTATTAGGGATGGAAGGGTAGCAAGCTTGGATACTCGACGAGTGCGAAGACTCCTCGTATCGAAGCATAATGACGAAAGGATTGGGAGCGTGCGTACGTGAGAAGAAGCGATGGTCGTGAATCACCAGAGCAGCATGGATGGGACGTGGCCACAACAAATTGCAACCAGTGAGTCTACGGAAAAAGTGAACAGTCCTGTCCCTTATCTAGCCTGGCCATGCGTGTCCAGCTTACTCTGAAGGCCAAGGTCAAACACGTTCGCTTCCTTTCCCTTCCCCGGCTCGCCATCGTCATTCATCTTGATTCGTGCAATGCATTCATGGCTTGCTGGCTACTCTGGTAGGTTCCTGCGAACTAGCAAGAAAAGAGTTCATCGCTCGTCCATGAGAACTTCTACTGTACTGTGCCATTCATGCCCATGCAACAGACACACTGAAGAGCATTGAAACAGGCCCTACATAAATTATTGCAGCTCAGACCCCCGCTGCTGTGATGTTACTCATTGCCTGCACACGAAGGAGGTCTTGTGCAAGCCACAAAGGCATCGAAGGGCAATGCTGGTCGGATCCTGCATGTTCGTGACAGGTTGGTGCAATGCAGTCTTCCCATGGATCGCAAACCCACAGCGAGCCTTGCATCCCAGGCATCCGGAGCAACGTCCGTCGAGTCTTTTTTCAGACTCGGAACGAAAAGGCAACTCTTGCGTCCTGCTTTCACGTGCTCTGCCTGTTGGTTTTTGTCGCAGACATTCCACCGCGGATCCGGTGTGCGCCTGTCTTCATGGTTTCTTGCCCAGCGGACCTACGCCAGATTTGAGCCGCCCGTCTCTCGCATCGTCCTTGGCATCGTACACGGCTGTCGCACGTCCTCCATCCGTCAGCATTTCTTGTGCGTTTTCTCGTGGCTGTTCCATCCGTCAAGTACTTGCGCCTGCCGCGTACCGTCTCGCAGCTCGGCCACCTGTTGTTCGCGTTTCCTGAACCCGTCGAAGGCGAACGGCACTGCACACAGCGCCATCCCGCTCAGCACGCCCAGCAGGACCTTCCTTTGATCCGCAATCACGCGCACCATCGTCGTGGACGGTTCCTCGAAGCGGTGCGATCACGTGTGGTGTCGGCGATGCGCACGCGTCGAAATGAGTGGTGCAGATGGACTCTATTCGGATGCCACGTGGCATGGGTTGGAAGACAGTGCAGGTTGCGATGATTTATTAGGAACGTCATGGACAAGAGAAGTGCTGGGAGTCCTGCAGATGAGGGAGGGGGGGACGCACACATACGTCGTGACGCTGCAAACTGGAACGCAGGAGTGCGGACTCGCACTCCTCCAATTGGGCACGGCCGTTGGCCAAGGCCTGGGCAAATACCAAGCGACGGCGGTCCGAGCGGCGAGCGTACAGGATCTTGTGTGCAGAATCAATGCGAGCCAAGACCTGCCCGTCCCCAATCAGGCCCGCCAGCTCCGCTTCGATCCCTACAATGTCCGTGCGGAATGCCTTGGCCACCGACGCCAACCTCAAGGTGGAAAAAGGCAACGTGTACGAAACCAACGCGCATCGTCGGATCTCCCTTTGAAGGGTATCCAGGTGCTCCTCCAAGTATTTGTCCAGCTTCAACATCGGCATCATCCGATCCAAGATCTCCAGGCCTTGGGCGTGCTGATTGCAAAACATGCCATGGAGCATTTCTCGGATCTCAGGCACGTGCTCCAACACCTGGCCAAACTGGACGTTTTCAATGCAACGCTTTCGCATCTCGTCCCTTCCAAAGAAAGCCAAGGCACACAGCGCTCCGTACACTGCAGCATCCTGGGGGGACACCAACCAGCTTGGATCCTGGGCGAGGTCTGGATGGACCGCACAGAAACGCCTGGCAGCCATCCCGTACTCGCGAAGCATCAACTGGGCCAATCCTGCAGCAGCGTTGAACTTGGCCTGTATAATAGGCTCATTGGCCAGATCAGGCACCGCTTCTCCCTTCTGTACATAAGAGATGGCATGCTGTGCGTTTCCCATGGCCAACGCCGCCTTGGTGGCACCCAAGCAGGTCCACAGGACGTGTTTACCGGTGGTGCAGTAATCTCTGGTTCTCACGTAGCTCCGGAAGGCATCCATGTAGTCCCCTCGTTCGTAGAAAAACTCTCCCAGATCGGTGTGTCCCATCCTGATGCTTTCTTTGATCAAATTGGTCTTGTATCCAGCCAGTTCCCTTTCGAGCTTCTCCTGCTTCTGCTGCGCTTTGCGATCTGTCGCTTCGACCCATTCGCTGCGCACAAAGCATGAGTTCGTGTCAGCAGTTTGCACGATTGCGAACCATTGGTCGGTGCTTTTGTCGCTCGTGCTCTCACCTGTCGACTTGGAATTCCTTCCAACCGCATTCGTTGGCTTGACCGACGAGGTCCACGTAGCTCGTGGTGTTGGTACCTGCACGTGCTTCTTCGAGGGCCAGCCGGAAGGCTTCCTGTTGGTTCCTTCCACGCACGAGATGCGCCACGTACGCGATTCTCTCCACCTGCGATCGACGTCAGCTTCGCACCGTGCGTCTCTCCTGCGCCACCAGACCTGCACGCACACGCACCTTGGCTGCACCGGCGTACCGCGACGCCAGGGCCTGTCGGACGCACGTGCACGCATCGTCAGCGCCTTGCACGGCGTCGCAGCTCGCTTCCTTCGCCTCCTTCGACCGTCCAAGCGCGCGCACCTCGACGTCCAGTGCGTCGTCTTCCATCGCCATGCGCCTGTTCCTCGTCCCTCGAGGTCACTCGACCAGCCACACAACCAACGAAACGATGAAAGCAACAAGACTGCCCAATGGCGTGCATGTGCTGTGGCACGACCAAACCGACGTGCAACAGGTGCGTGTCCACCGGCTAGCGATGCTGGGTGGCGGTGCGTGCCAAGGGAGTCGGGGCACGACGTGGATGCGACGAAGCGTGCGCTTTGCGCGATGGCGGATCGGTGGATTGCAATCATGCGAGGAATGATGCGTTGTGTTTGTGGGATCGTTGCAAACGTTCAAGTCGGATCGATGGGAACGTAGCATGGATCAAGAGAACCTCGATTCTCATTCGCCACCATGGTTTGGATGGCACAGTCCACCGAAACGTGCTTGTTGTGTTGCACAAGAACGTGAGCAATCCACTTGTAAAACATGTGATTCGTCACTGCATCCTCAACATGGGCAGGATTTGCAAGGTTGACGTTGCAAATTTCACGCGTGCATCTTGGTCTTTGACACGATAGACCCTTCAAGTCAACTCGTATTAGAGCAAAATAAACACTTTTTGCCTTTGGAGGCCGAATGTTTCGCATGCGACGAAATGATCATACCCATCTTACTCTAATAGGAATGAAAATACGTCTTTGTCGCTGAAAAGGTCTTGCTGTGACAATGCATTGGTGTGCGTAAACCAAGTTCTTCGAGCGACACATTTGAATTTTTCATTGAAGGTGAGGAGCTCTTACCTTACCAAAGTTGGCATTAAACGTCTACGAATCGACCATGACGTGCAAATCTTACAATACGCATTTCTTTGGCGCTATCATGAGGCGTACAACGAGTAAGTTACACTACACCCTTTGGAACTAGGGATCGCTTCGTTCGAGCACGAGACCGTGGTTCTTAGACTTGTTCATGATCCTCGCTCATTTGCTACTTAGAATTGGATTGGTTTGGAAAGACTTGCAAGTCCTCAAGGGTGCCGACCGTAATGGTAGTAGTAGGTGAGTGGTAGGAAGTTACGACGAAGAGATCGGATGTCTTTGGTGGTCGTCGAATAGAAGATTTCAATGGTGTTTGAGCGCAAGCATTGTGGTTAGGAGACAAGAGGCACTCCCCATCTCGAAAGAAGCATGGCAATTGGGGGGATACCAATGGCGTGTTTTCACCAACCGTTGTAGTGCTGGTAACCTAATACAGATATCGCCTTCGTTCTTCGGAGGCGTACAATTTGCTACGCTTTCTATCTCGAACCTTTCGGTGTGCAGTTGCACGACCGCACGACTACCACACAATGATGGCGAACACGTCCACGGAGGGGCGGGACGTCGCAAGATTCGGATAGATTGCCATCAAGGTCTCTCTCTGTTCATCGTCGGGTGTCTCGTTTGCTTACTCTTCGAAGCACTCGCACGCGCGACGAGCCATACAACCAAGGTTGTTGGTGCGGTTTGGATTCCTCGTTCCCCTTATCACAGAAATCGAGAAGAATCCATCGGCTCCTCTTCCCCTCCCGTACCGATCTTCCAGATATGATCGTCCCTCGCAGAGGAACATCTCCTTCTTTCTGTGAAATGCCTGAGGATGCCGTATCGTCCTCGAACGCATGCGATGGCAATCCGCGTCCCCGCATGTCCTCGCTCGGACCGTATCCGAAGAGGATTCGTCAACAAAGCACTGTATATTCCTCTACGGTACACGTACCGGATGTCCTTCCCGTGCGACCTTCTCGTCGGACATCTCCCGACGAGTCTCCCCTTCTTCCTCTCTCCCGTCCTCGTCGCCACCCGTCCGTTCTTCGGCACTCCATCCCTTCCTTTCGTTTCCGGGTTCGTTTTCCCGCGAACCCGAGATCCTTCCCTTTCGACGACGAAACAGACCGGTGGGATTTCCCCTTTCAACCGAGGATCCTATCCGAATGGTTCGTGGCAGCAGAGGCGCAGATTCGCCGCATCGTCGAGCACGAGCGCAGCACGATGGACGGCGCAACTGCGGCGACGTTGGGACGCACAGCGGCACGCGGGAGCCTCCGAAAGGGCGTGGAAGGGAGCACGAAGGGCAGGACGGCGACACGGGCGCAGGTGTGGCGCGGAAAGGCCGCCGCTGCGACGGAACTGGTGCTGCCGGATGGCGTGTATTGCGAGAGGACGTACCAGACCGTGCGTCGTCCCACCAGGACGGTGTGGGCTGGAAACGTGCCCATCGGCTCGGAACATCCCATCGTCAAACAGACCATGACCACCACCGACACCAAAGACGTGGCCAAGACGGTGGAACAAGTGATGCGATGTGCAGACGCAGGAGCAGACCTCGTGCGAATCACCGTGCAAGGGAAGAAAGAAGCAGATGCGTGCATGGAAATACGAGAGAAACTCTTCAAGTACGGGTACGACGTGCCACTCGTGGCAGACATCCACTTCGCACCCAGCATCGCGCTGCGGGTCGCCGAAGCGTTCGAGAAAATCCGCGTCAACCCCGGAAACTTCGCCGACGGAGCCAAGAAGTTCGAAACCATCAACTACGAGGACGAATCCGCCTATCAAATGGAGCTCGAACACATCGAAGAGGTGTTCACCCCGCTCGTCGAAAAGTGCAAGAAACTGGGAAGAGCCATGCGCATCGGGACCAACCACGGGAGCTTGTCCGCGCGCATCCTAAGCTATTACGGAGACACACCGAGGGGCATGGTGGAATCCGCCTTCGAATTCGCACGCATCTGCAGAAAGCACGACTACCACAACTTCGTCTTCTCGATGAAGGCATCCAATCCCCTTGTCATGGTGCAAGCTTATCGCCTCCTGTCTGCAGAGCAATACAAGCACGGGTATGATTACCCCTTGCATCTTGGAGTGACGGAAGCAGGGGAAGGAGAAGATGGACGCATGAAGTCTGCCATTGGGATTGGCGCCCTGCTCCTGGATGGACTGGGCGACACCATCCGCGTGTCCCTGACAGAAGATCCGGAGTACGAGATCAAGCCTTGCAGTCGCCTTGCAGAGCTTGGAATGGAAGCTTGCGAGAAGAAGCTTGGGATCCCAGAGTACAAGGAACAAAAGCGCGACTTCACAGATTTTGCTAGAAGATCTGGAGCGCTCCCAGAGCAACGCGAAGGGGACGAGGTCGATTTCCGAGGGCTTTTGCACAGGGATGGGAGCGTGATCACTCATGTCAGCCTTGATGACCTCAAACGAGGAGAAAGGCTGTACAGGGATCTGGGCTGCAAGCTGGTAGTGGGAATGCCCTTCAAAGACATTGCGTCCACAGATTCTATCTTCTTGCGGGAAGTTCCACATGTTGGAGATGCAGAATCCCGCGTTCACCTCAAGCGTTTGCAAGAAAGCGGGATGGGTGTGTTGGCGCCAGTCGAAGAACTGGAGAAGAACCCGCTTCAGAACGCGGTGGCCATTGTTCCACTCAGAGATGCTTTGGCACGTGCTGATGCTGATGGAACCATACCTCTTCCTGATGGCGCCGGCCGATTTGCTGTAACCTTGGATGGGACAGAGTCTGAAGAAGAAGTGAAAGGGCTAAAGGGTTTGGACGCGGTGATGGCGATATTCTCCATCAAGGACGGCGTCAGCCGCCTGCATGCATCCAGGCGTATTTTTGACATCATGGCTCAGAACGAAGACATGACTGCTGTCATTCATCACATCATCTTCAATGGCGTGGATAAAGAAGAGATTGCGCTCGTGGGTGGAAGTGAGATTGGAGGATTGCTGGTGGATGGAAACGGCGACAGTGTCCTGATCGAGTCTCCGGACTTCGGCCCTGAATTTCTCAGGTTGACTTCTTTTGTCATGCTTCAGGGTTCAAGGATGCGTAACACAAAGACAGAATTCGTTTCTTGCCCTTCGTGTGGGCGCACACTCTTTGATTTACAGGAGGTCACGGCACAGATTGCCTCAAGAACCGGCCATTTGCCAGGCGTGGCCATAGCCGTCATGGGTTGCATTGTCAATGGACCTGGAGAGATGGCGGATGCAGACTTTGGTTATGTGGGTGGAGCTCCTGGAAAGATCGATCTTTATGTAGGCAAGGAGCTCGTCCAACGTGGCATTCCGGACGAGGAAGCGTGCGATGCCTTGATTCAGCTGATCAAGGACCACGGCCGTTGGGTGGAACCAGAAGCGGTCGAGGAGTCCTCCGAGCCAGTGGCTGCTTGACGAGATGTAACACGGATTTGCTTCCATAATTTGGAAACTTTCTCAGCTCTCGATGGAGCGTCCGAGGGACTTCCTAGCCCGTGTGCATGCAAGCATGAACGTGCGTTGCGTCGCAGGTCCTTCCCGCTCGTCCTGGACTAGCGACACCTTGCAGGTGCGTCGCGAAGGCGTCACTCTTCCATCTCTTTCTCTTCGAATTCTAGGAGGCTCTTTTCGAACACTTCCAAGATGTGTCGATTGGCTTCTCGGAGGTCGTCCAACGCCGTCTGGAGCGCTTGCTTCGCCGTTTCCGAAGGTGCACATTGCACGCGCAGGTTCACCACCCTTTGGGACGGATGTGGCGAGCTGTATCCGCAGAACGAGACCGCAGGGTTCCCGTTGAGCATCAGACGGAGGCTGTTCGCGAGCGTGTGGTCTTCGTCTTCCAGCACGAACGTCGCATAGCAGTCGCTCTCCATCGCAGAAGCGACGTGCGACGTGCGACGCGTGTCCATTGCCGCCGCCAACCTTCGACGAAACCAGGACTCGTCTCCTTTTGAAAGGAAATCGAACCGAGTTCGAACCTGGCCGATCCGGGTTCGAACCCGAAATAGAAGGGAAAGGATGGGGACGACGCACGAAGAAGGGAGCGGAGAAGATTCTCTCGTGGAGGGACGTAGGCCAAGCTGGATCCAGGATGAACACGCAATGGCGGAGATCCCAGGCTTCCAGGCACAAAACTGCAATGTCAGAAGGTGGCAATGCTTTTGTGGATGGGCAGGATCCGACGAGAAAGGTTGGGTCGAAAGTGCAGGACCCTCTGTGTCTCCATTACCTTACATACAATGGTACCATCCTCATGTCAGGGAGGATGGGCTACAGGAATGCTTGGCCCATCCCTATCCATCCCTCTTTACATACATACATGCAGCACAATTTACTAGCAGCACACCTGTCCGCGCATCAGGAGCACGTACTGCCTGCTACAAACTGCATGGCGACGTCCCGTCCAATCGTGGCCGTCGCCCGAGTCAATCGAGGTTGCAATGTCCTTCATTCCTCAATGGCCTCTTCCTCTTTCAATCCTGCAACACTTGGTATCGCACCGACCGTATCAGACGCTTCCCACAAAATATCCCGGACGTGATGCAGGCTCTCTGCATAGTGGTGAGGCCTCTCTTCCCCTTCTAATTGTTCTAGGTCGTACTTTCCCTCAGTGTCCAGTAAGATTGTAAGCACACCAGCACGGTTTCCTGCTACGATATCATCTTTCGCGGAGTCTCCCACCATGGCACAATGTTGTGGAGGAAGATTCCAGTGATCCAATATGTGGAGGATTCCATCAGGATTGGGCTTGTACGGTTTGAACTCTCGTCCCAGGGCTGGATGGAAAGGTTGGAGTCTGAAGTGGTGTTCGTGAAAGTGATCAATGCTCCTCTTCACGTTCCTGGTGAGTAGTGCTCGACGGACCTCTCTCGTGTCCAACGTTTCGCAGAGCTCCAGCAGGCCAGGCATGAGCTTCATCCTTCTCAGCGCGTCTGCTTCGATCACTGCGATCTTTTCCTGAGCCTCTCGTTGTTTTTGTGCATCCCAAGAGTGTATCGCATCCAGTATGTCGCCGGAAGGTACGCCAATGGCACGTCTCATGGCCGCAAAGTCGATGACTGGCACCGTCAACGTGCCGTCCTGCACCGTCGCGACGCTTCGTCAGCTCGCCAATTCGCCTTCCGACGTGTCACACGGTTCTATTGGATCTCTTTCGTCCGCACCATGTCGAATACGACGCCGCGGAGCGTCGGACGACGTGCGAACATCGCCATCGCGGCAATCTCGCGCCTCGGCGGCCCACGTCGATGTACATTCTGCCATCACCTCCCTTTCAATCCTCCAATTAAAAGGAGACGGTCCCGGTCAATTTTTCCCAATTAAAAGGAGACTTTCGGGTTCGGAACGGGGGTTGTGAACCGGTTGTGAATTCGGATGGAAGGGAGGCGTGTTCAGAACGACCCTGAAGACAGGTGGTGGACAAGGTGGACAACAGGGACCAATTGTTGTGCATCCATGGCTCCAAACAAGAGGTGGATTGGGAACAGATGAAAGTACTTCAGAATTCCATGGGGCAGGTGGATCTTGCATGGTTGCAGTGGGCATATATATGGGTGCACCTAGAGTGACGTTTGGATGCAGGTCGGGCACAAAGGTGTTCTGTATTCCACAAGGGTCTTCTCGACAAACGAAGCACATCCTAAGTGACTGAACGGTAAGGAAGACGACCAGTTAGATAGAAGGACATTATGTTGCAAGCAAGTTCGTAGGTATAGGGATCATGATCGAGGAATGCTGATAGAGGATCTCAAGGACGAGAGCATCGTAAGGGCACGGCTCCGGTGCTCTTCAATGTGGTATATGTTGTCAGAATACAGCTTAGTTGTCGAGTATACACGTACAGCACGCTAATTGCGTTTCAGAAGCATCCATTGCAATGTTCAATGCATTGAAAGCCTGCACTTGGGTCTGTGCAAGCCAATTTATTTCACGGACTTTGCTCGCTTTTCTTGGGCCATGGCAAGATTGGAGGCAATTTGCCTCTTTGCAACCGCCAAGGCTCCTGTGTTCAGATCAGCAAGCTCCATGGAGACTGCTTGTTTGGATTTGCCAACGCTTGCACGTTGTGTAAAAATTCTCACCCTTTCTTCTGCTAGTGCAATGCGTTCTGCCAGCCCTTTGTCACATTCTGGAGAGAGCTTGTAGTTATTGACATAGTTGTTATCAGCCTTCCTGAGCATGGCTTTGAAGTGCCGCACCTCTTCCTCGCGAAGGATGGTGTACACTGAGCCAGACGCTCCCGCCCGCGCCGTCCTACCCGCACGATGTACATACGTTTTGGCATATACCGGTGTATCGTAGTTCACAACCACTGCAACGCCTTGTACGTCCATCCCCCTTGTCATTGCGTCAGAGGCTACAATGACTTGTGCTTGACCGCTTCTGAAATCTAGAAGGGCTTTTGTCCTTTGCGCCTGAGTCTGATAGCTAGAATATTCAACCACAGAAAATGGCAATCCCACCATTGCTGTAAGGAGCAGATACAGTTCGTGCGTAGCATCCACAGATGCAGTGAAGACAATGGTGGGTCCTACATTCTGTAGGGTGTGCAGAAGCTTCACAAGGGTCAAAAGCTTTTCCTGTGCAGCACACACTATTTTGAACTCCTTCAGCTGAGTTGGAAGTTTGTAACGCTGGCTTGTGGAGGCAAGCGTGATGTATCGAGGGTTGTGAAGTTCAAGTTTGCCCAATTTGGCTGGATCCCGAGTCAGTGTAGCAGACAGAACAATCTTGATGGGTCTTGGAGTCAGGACCATGGGATATTGCTTGGTGTGATTGCCATCTGGATGATGGCTACCCTTCATGGATTGGAGTGTTTTCGGCAACCAGTCTTGGTATGCCTGCCTCAACAAGCGGTCACTTTCGTCCACTACCATGAACCTCAAGTGCTCCAGAGTAAATCCAGGAAACCTCTCAAGAAGCCCAACCAACCTGCCAGGCGTTGCTATCAAGATATCGGTTTGTGAGTGGTACGCGAGCTGAAAAGAGCGGTTCTCAGCATGCTTGCTATCGATTTCTGAACCTGCTGCTACTGCTACCTTCAGCCCCAGTTTCGAGCACAGATCTGCAAACACCGTGTAGACCTGCAGGGCCAAATCTTTGGTGGGCAGCACCACAAGGGCACGCAGTCGTGGCACTTTCCTCTTGAGCAAGATTTGACACACGGGTATCGCATACGCCAGTGTTTTCCCACTACCCGTAGCTGCATTGATGCACAGATCGTGCTGTTCTTCACTGCCACCCAGACTGACCGTCCACATCGCCACTTGGATGGGGAAGAGCTGCTGGATGCCACAACTTTCCAGGGCCATTTTCAGTGGTGTGGCCATGCCGCCTATGCGCTTGAGCTCGACAGCTTCTCCCTCCCAAGTCGTCGGCTTACGCATCCAATGCAAAGTGGGTTCTGGCCTGGCGTATTTGTCGTGCGCAGGTGTCGCACGATTGGTGCCTCGAACCTGTGGTTGCTCCATTGCTTCATCGTCATCCACGTCCATCGCCGTCGCGGCTTCCTTTCCTCCATCCTCTTCGTCTTCGTTCCTTCGCAGCTCCTCCGACACATTGCCACGTTGTCGAGACTCTCCGTCCGCGTCTCGACCGCTCCATCTGGCGATGGCGAACATTGCGACGGTGTGGTGGGCGCACCGTTGGTTGTGTCCCTCCCAAGGTTCGCCCCAGGAGGTTGTATAGAAAACACACAACCTGGTACAAACAGGGGACAAAAGGAGAGGTGGAGAAACACAAGGTGAGGATTGGAAACGGACAACTGCTGCACACGGCTGGCTCGTGGTCGCACACAGGCATGCCTGTGCTGCGGAGAGTGGCACGGCGCGAAACTCGGAGAACGAATGGACTGGAATTCAATTTGAAACAACCACCGTGCACACTGCCGCCCTTCACCAGCCCGTTGCCGCACGTTGACTCATGCTTTCTTCTTCCCTTGCATGGTTTTCACACGAGAATACAAGAACACGCCAGTCAGTGCCAGTGCCGTCCCCACTGCATTGAGAGTGCTGACTGGAGTGCGGAAGAAGAGAACCGAAGACACGATGACCACCACCCTCTTCACACAGTTTCCTACCGAATGGGTCACTGGAGTGACGCGTTGAAGAATCATGTACGACACCTGCTGATATGCGTGGAAGAAGAAGCCTGCCATGGCCGCACGGGTCACCACTTCTTTCACATTCAGGTTGGCAGCTGCAAGCTGGTTGGGCGTGAATGCGACCCCCTCCGTGAGAAGCATAACGGGAACAATAAGGAAGCCAGACATGAGCGTGATGACGGAGAAGAGATTGATGTTGTCTAGTGATCCCTTCTTCTGTCCCATGAACTTCTTGCTGAGGACGTTTCTAGATTGGAAGGTGATGTTGGATCCCATTGCTGATATGAACCCGGCCCAATTGAAGGACGCTTCAGTAGCAGAAGCGAGGGCTACACCTCCCACCACCGGCAACAAGGAAAGCACAATCGGCAGCGTGGGTGCATCTCCCAGGAATATGGAGGACAGCAGCACGGAGAAGAATGGTTCCATGGCTTTGATAGTGTGCGTGAAGGATACGGCTACCTTTCCTAGAGACACGTTGGTCAGCAAGTTGCCCAGCGTGTGCACGATCGCCAGAGGCAGGATGGTGAGCAACATGTCTTTGTCCACTTTGGGTTTGGGATGAAGCTTGAGGGTCCACATGGCCAGTGTGAGAAAGCTTCCTACTGTGAACTGGATCCAGGTGCAAGTCACCGGATTAGGAAACACCTTGAGCACCTGCTTGTTGTATCTGCACCACATCACACCGCACCGTTGGCCATGGTGGGCCCGTTCAGTTGGGTCAGCCACCACTCGACCTTCCTCGTCGCATTCGTGTGTCACGTCGACGTTCGATTCGTGCGCACGCACATGTTGAAGAAGATGTTGAAGAGGTACCATGCGCCGAAGAGTCCTCCCAGCAGCAACGTTTTGGCCATTGGCGAAGCCATCGGCACACCACCGTCCTCTCCTTCGGCCTCGGAACCACCGGCGCTTGCGGCGTGCAGCCGCACGTTCCTCCGCGTTTTCACCGCAGGTCTGCTTCCATGCTTCGCGAGATTCCTCGCCATGGCCACTGGACGCAACGGAGCTGCCTTTTGTGGGCGCAGAAGCGCACGTGGCGTCGCCAAACTGCGCGCCATCATCATGGCGCTCGCCATCGCTTCTCTCTCTCAATTGCTCACCCTTTCAATCTCATCCTCAACCTCTCTCTCCATCTCTCTCAATCTTCACTCTCTCAATCTCTCTCCATCTCAATCAATCTTCACTCTCTCAATCTCGGTCAATCTTCAAGTACTCACTGAATCTCTCTCGATTTCACACAGTCTACGAATCTTCACACTCTGTCAATTTCTGTCAATCTTCACACACACTCAATCTCTGTCAATTTTCAGTCTTTGTCAATCTATGTGAAGTTTCAATCTCGATTTCAATCTGTCACAATTGCAGTCGTTGGGTCAGACCGTGGCTCGCCCTGTCCATTTCCATCTCGTTGTCCATGTCTGGTAGACGCACGCAGGCACGATCACGTGCATGCATTCATTCTCACGTGCAAACGAACAGGCAGAAACACATACAGCCAACCTCTTCCCAAGGCTGACAGGTGTACTCGTGGTCTGTCGGACACACCCTCCCTCCACCGATGTCATCCAAGGAAGAGAATTGCACCAGCGCCAATCCAGAATCATGCTCATCACAAGAAAACCTCAAACAGAGTCCTAGCAAGTGAAAATGCTGACGTGCACGTGATCTACTGATTGTGTGCGATGAGATGGAGTGATGGATTGAAAGGGAGGAAACCCAGGCATCAAGCAGAGAAGTGCGTGGCACACATCAAGCTTCTCGTCGGGATGGTTATGGAATTTCCCTCTCCAAAAGCAGGGCGTGGATCTTGCGTTCAAAAAACCGAAGGAAAGACTCTAGTGCGAGGTTAGAAAGCAGAAAGGTGCTATGCTTACGAGCTGCACCTTGTTCAGCCGTGAATTCAACTGCAAAGGGATGCGACAGATGTGCATCGAAGCAACATGTCTGTCAATAGATCCAAGAAAGCGGCCCATCACACTTGCTGAGAGAGTCCTTTCTATAATCGCAATGTCAAGAGATGCAACAGCAGTCTGCCTCCGCAGTCGGTGTTGGTCGTTGTAAACGGCATCAGAGTATAGTGTGATACTAGGGCAAACGTGCAGGAATCAATCACGCAGTTTGGTTTTGAATGCAGCAGTAAATATAGGCTCGGTATGCAACACATCATTCACCAAGCCTTGTGGGGAGGGGCATTTTTTGCCCGACAGGACATGATATTGCTACCTGGGATGGTGTACAGGAGGCAATGGAAGAGCGGCTTGGCACAGTGCAAAGCAGAGGAAGAGTGCAATTAAATCAGCAGCTTCTCGATGGCTTCACGCAGGTTGAGGATCTGCGTCTTCAGCTGGCTGCCTTCATTGGTGGTCACGGAACAAGCGATGACTGGTCGAGATACACCGCATGCACGTCCCAAGGCTTGCTTGGAAGGCACGAACACATACGGCACGTTCTTGTCTTCGGCCAGGAGAGGCAAGTGAAGCAGGATCTCAATGGGTTCGGCATCAGCCGCCATGATCACAAACTCGCAGATTCCTCGATTCAACGTCTTGGTAGCTGTTTTTCGTTCGATTCCAAGGAGCCATCGTTTGCACCGGAGGACGGAGCAAAGTTCAATCCACTGTCAGCATCGGCGTCACGGTTCGTTTGCATGCGCGACTCGGTCGTTCCTCTTCCTACTGCAGCCCACTCGTGTTTCGGCGTGTGCAAGCGTCCGCATCGATGCGACGAGTTCGTTTCGCTTCGTTCGTTTGACGCACCTTCGTTGGCTCCTTTCTTGAGCTGCTTGTAATTGGCGGCTTGTTGCACGATGTCCAGGATGGTCACGGTGAGTTGTGCGTCGGCCAGTGGATAGGCCTGGTAGGACACCACGACATCCCACGCATGGTTCCTTCCGTCAGCACGTCTGTTTCCATTCGCTTCGTGCGCCTGCAGCTCCTTCGCACGCCTGCTGCACGTGTCCCAGGACGTCGTCGTTTCGCGTGGGTTCGTCGTGCCTCACCTTGGCGTTGACTTCGCTTTCGGCCATGTCGGCGGGTGTTTCAGGGACGATCACGACCACGTCGTGGTTCACGTCCGTCCTTCGACGCGTGTGCTTCGCGTTTCGATCGCGGAAGGACGTCTGCAGCTGTCGCGGTCGCGTCGAGATGGAATGCGTGCGCCGCCTCCACCTCCTACGCCGTCCAGAAACCCAAGCAAGAACACAGGTGGACCCCAATGATCTCGATAGAAGAAGCTCATGATCTCGATCGATCCGACCGCGAAGGAAAGAACACAGGTGGGACGCATTCATATCGATGGGAGAGGACCATGGTCTCGATTGCTTGGGGGGTTGGAGGGTGGGAGAAGGAAAAGCACCGAAGTGAACGATGGTGAAAGAGAGATGGTGCGAAAGAAACGCCAATGGAGTGACGGCAGGAGAGCAAGAAGGATGAAGAAGGAAGGAAAACGTGGCGGAAACAAAGGCGACGGTTGGACGGAGGTGTGGAAGGAGGGGTACTAGGGGGAAAACGTGGGGTAGAAGAAGACACGTGCTCAAGAAGAGGTAGGAAGAAAGGGTAACAAGAGAAGAGATACTTTGCAAAGGGGGCGTGGGGCAAAAGAGCAAAGGAAAGCCACAACGTAAAGAAATGGAACGAGGCATGAAGGGCCCAAGAACACCGACGAAGAAAGAACAACACAACCATAGCCACCGTGCGGTTAGAGTTGAGGCGCCTCCACCCCCACCCAATGCAAAAGCTTCTCAATCGCATCGGAAACGAGATTTGATTGCTTCACTTCTCTCTTCCTCCTCCTCTCTATCCTTTTCACTATTTTGTCGATGGTGGTTGTCTCTCTTCCTTTCCCTTTCCCTACATTGTTGCTAGAAATCTCTTCTCTTCTCGTCCGCCTTTGTATCCATCCATCTTATTTCTTTCCGTTCCTTTCCACCCGTGTGTCGTGTGCATGTCCTCCCTTCCACGTGTGTCTTTGTCTCTTCCTCCACACTTTCTTTTTCGTGTCCGTGCCATGGGTGAATGGAAGTATGGTCAAGCGGTCCCCGTCTCCTTCCATCCCTCCCTCCCCATGTCGACCTCCCAAATCAACTTCTGCGACCGTTCTATCCAAGTGACCCATCCACGTCCCATGGGGCGACGTTGTGTCTTCCTTCGTACGTTTCAATTGGCGTCGAACCACACCAACCACGACCACTTTCCACCACGACCATCGCCATGACCATGACCATTTCATCTAGTATCGTTATCATGACCATTTCATCTACAACTACAAGTATCAAACACCATTGACCACCTCATCCACCATCTACCATGACCATTCCATCCGCTACTAGCACCACGACCACTTCAACTACTCCTATCTACCACAATCATCTACCATCTACCACTTCAACTACCACTATCAACTACCATGTACCATCTACCACAATCATGTACCATCTATCAACTACCACAATCATCTACCATGTACCACTACCATCTACCATCTACCACAATCATCTACCATGTACCATGTACACCATGTACCATGAAGGACCAGGGCATGGTCGGTGTTCTCCCTGCGCCACACGTCGTGTTCCTTTCTTCGTCGCATCGCCATGGCCGCGATGGCACGTGCGCGAAACGCCGTCGCACACGTCGCACGGAGGTTCCGACACGCGGTGCGCACGCGAAACCACGAAGGAACGAAGCGAAAGACCACGTGGGAGAGAGGGACGCGGATGCAGCGCACGGACGAAGCGAGACGAAGCGAAGCTGGACGACGTGGCGTGGACGTGCGATCGCCAACGACCACGACGAGCTGACGCGACGAGGGAAAGCAGGACGCAGGAACGCATGCGGCAGCCACTGCGACGATGGCGAACCGCCACGGCGAAGGACAGGTGCGTGCGGACGAAACCTGGACACGTGTGGTGCGCCACGTGGCTGCGAAGCTGACGCGACGTGGCGCACAGGAGGAGAAGCACGGCGCAAGATGGATCCTGCGTGGCGCCTTGAGCGCTGCAGGCGCAGGTTTGGTGGCCGGCGTGGCCATGAGCGACGAAGCGGAACACGGCATGGTGGCGCCTCGTTTTCCATGGCCGCACGAAGGATTCTTCAGCGCCTACGACCACGCCGCGATCCGAAGAGGACATCAAGTGTACCAACAAGTGTGCGCAGCATGCCACAGCGTCGAACAGCTCTCGTTTCGCAACTTGGTGGGCGTGGCGTACACCGAAGACGAAGTCAAAGACATGGCTGCCGAAGTGGACGTGATGGACGGACCCAACGACCAAGGAGAGATGTTCGAACGACCAGGAAAACTCAGCGACAAGCTGCCGAAACCCTACGACAACGAAGAAGCAGCCAGGTACGCCAACGGCGGAGCGTATCCACCCGATCTGAGCCTCATCACCAAGGCACGCCACGACGGACAAAACTACGTCTACGCACTGCTGCTGGGATATCGCGAACCACCGGCCGGTATCTCCATCAGAGAAGGGCTGCATTACAATCCCTACTTTCCAGGAGGTGCAATCGCCATGCCGAAGATGCTTGCGGACGAAGGAGTGGAATACGAAGATGGCACGGAGGCCTCGGAGTCCCAGCAGGCAAAAGACGTGGTCACCTTCTTAGCATGGGCTGCAGAGCCAGAACACGACGAACGCAAGCTCATGGGCGTGAAGTGGATCCTGGCACTCAGTATCATGCTCTGCACAGCCGGCTATTTCAAGCGGTGGAAGTGGGCGCCGCTGAAATCGAGGAAGATTATTCTGGACGTGGTCAATTGATCCGATCGCTCGAAAGGATCCTGTAATTTTACGCCAACAAATACTTCATCATTTATTACGAAAGGCGCCTCAAAATCAGTCAATTCAAGCGACTTCTGCGCTCTGCATCTAGAACTTGGATGCGATCCCAGTCGGAAACATCCATGGGACGTCCGTGGCTCGCTGCCATCAACTTGGAAAGGTTCAACAGGCGGTGGAAGTCTTTTGGACCCAGGTTCTTGTCCTTCTGTCGCATCGCAACAATGCGCTCCTCCATACCCTCTTTGATGCTGTCCTGAAAAATGGCATCGTGAGACAGGCCTCTCATGGTCCACAAGTACCCCCGCAGCTTTGCCAGAGGCATGCCTTTCAGAATTGTAAGAACCTCTTCTGGACTGGACCGCATTCTCAACGGCACGACAGTGTCTGCTGCCAGGAGAGACTTGCCATGTGATAGAATGGTGAAAGCAATGTCTGTTGGCATGCTCATCTTGTAGTACTGAAAGTCGTATTCCAATTGCTGTGTCTCCATGACAAGTTTCAGAGCTTCCAGGCCCCGAAGCCCACTCTCACCCAGGTTCCCTGCCTGCATCTGGGTCTCATCCAGAAGCATTTGTGTACCATCAGCCACTTGAAGAATGCCAGGCTCCAACCTCCCTGTGTCGTAGTTTTTCTTGGGTGTCCATTTTCCTTCGTTGAAGGACTCCAGAGTCATGGGAACGGCAATCGTCCTTGGACACAGTGCCTGCAGGACATACAGTAACGTCTCCAGCAGGGGAGCTGTCGATTCACACCCAGCAAGATTTAGACTGTGACAGCCTAGAGTCATCTCGCCAGTTCTCCTCTGCACCCTACTGAGTAGCTGCAGCAGCAAGAACTCTGCGGCTACAGAGTCCCCTCCGAGAGTTACTCGCAGAAGCTCAAAAACTGCGTTCCTGGCCTCATCTGCTGCCAACTTGAGTGTGTTTGCCTGCTGCAGGATGTTGCGACTTTCAGGGGCAGCAAAATCTGGGCAGGGCGTACCCAGCTTGTCAAAGAATATACAGTGCAAACGAGGAAGCTGACTTCCTGGAGGAACAACCTCGTCAAACGATGAGTCATTTTCAGAAAATACTGTCAATTCAGGAGAAACTGTGTAGAGGCCATAGAAATCCACCACGTCATTCAACCTCAAAGAGTCCGGGGTGTCTCCATACAACTTCACCAGGCAAGCGTGCACGTCCAGTCCCTTCCACGGAAACTCCAGCATGCTTGCACTTCCGTCAGATGTGTTTGCATCGCAGGGCTGCCTTTTTGTGCGACGGTCGATGGAGTGGTCTGCTTCTTTCTCGGAGGGGGCATCTGCCATCTCAGCATCTTCTTCCTCCATATCCCGGGGGCGTTTGGACTGGCTGAAACGTTGAGGATCAGCACTTGCAGAGAACTCATGCGCAGACTGCTCTTCCTCTGGTGCAGCGCACCATCTTGCTTCTCCAGGTACGGAGATGCACACCAGCGGTTTGCGCTCCATCAGCTGAGTTTCAGTGTTTTCTGGGACAGCTGCACAATCCATGTAATGGGTTTGTTTCCACGACCCTGTGCTTGGATCCTTGTATGATCCCACGTAGTATTCAGGATTCCACATGTCTTGTACAAGTCCACGAAATCGCACGAGTGTGTTTGGCATGATTCGCCCTTGTGCCACAGCGTCGCGGTCGAGTCGTGGGACCTGTGCACGCATGGCTGGATGTTCCAAGGCGGTGCGAAAGCGGGATTCCACTTCGACTATTCCATTTCCAGTGGCCAGCGCGTCTTCCACAAGCGCCAGTGGCGCATGGATAGCCGAGTCGGCTTCTCGTCCCACCATGTTTCGAGAAGGACGTTTCTGTGTCGATTGAGGTGGTTTTCGCAGCGGTTTCCTCTCGCTTCGACGTTGCTTACGATCAAACAAAGGACCAGCAGCTTGCAGGTGGTGCAACAGGCGAGCAACACCCGCTTGCGACGCGCAAAATACGACGCGAGTCGTCGACACCGGTTGGCAGCTCCGCTTTTTTGGCGGGAAGCGGATGTGGGCGAGGTCTTCGTTCCCCCCCTCGAGAGGGTTTCCCGCCAAATCCAGGCTGAGAGGGTCGGGGTCTGGGAAGGAGGGCTGGCATCTCCTTGCCACGTGGACTCGGGGTGCTGTGCAACGCGAGAGACGACCGGGCCATGAAAGAAGCGATGCATAGGTGCATCCGCGAAGGTTGGACCAGGAAACGCAGCGCTTGTATGTCGGATAGAGGTGCGCAGGTGCAGAATTCATTTCACAAAATTCACAGGTCCGATGTGCCTGGACCGAGCTCTTCTGGAGGTTCCTTCAAATCCATGAGGACACGGGAATGAGCCATGGCCAAGTCGAAGCCGAAGTGAGGCTTGCTCTCAAACCAAGTGTCCTGGTGCTCTTGCACATCCCAGTGTTCACCGCTGCTGCTGTGTCCACGCTTCTGGACAATGCCATCTCCAAGATGGTCCTCAGACCACCATTTCGCCCAACGTGTGCCATCTGCTGCTGCATGCCAGGTCTCTCCGTGTTTGGATCCTCTACCGTCTGGTCCAAAGTCTTCTTCCCACTTGTCACCTTGCTTCGAGCCATCCTCATTATCGTCCCATTGATCAGTCCACTTGTTGGCCCTGCCTTTGCCGTCCCAGAGCTCGCCCCAGCGAGCATGCCAGGCCTTGTTCCCTTTCTGACCAGTTTTGTATGCACCCCGTTCCGTGGCTCCGTTGGCGCGGTGTCGTTCAAACCAGCTTTCTTCCCAGGCTTGGTCATCCTCCTCGGCATCGGCTGCAAGATCTTCTCCCGGTTTGCACCACTTGTGAGCCCACTTCTCAATCACGGCAGCACCCCCTTTCGCACTTGGTGGATGCAGCGTTTCTTCCCATGCTTCTCTCCAGGTCCGTCCGGTGGTGTCTCCGCCTCTTTTGTCTGCTCCCATGGCTTTGAGCCCCCTGGCATCGGTGGCGGACCACCAGCTCTCTTCAAAAGGCACACCGTCCGCACTCTTTCCGCTCACTCGGGTCCACCTCCTTATGTATCCATGATCCCCTCGTTCGACCCCGCTCTCTCTTTTCCATTGCGATCCATCTTCAGCCACTCCGCTCCCGTCTTCCATGGCTTCTGCTCGTTTCATTTGGGATTCTAAGGGAGGCAGAGGTTGCTGCAAAGCCATGGACAAATCACCTTCTCCTTCTCCTTCGCGCATGGGCCTCTGCAGTGCATTGGTGAGTTCCACCACGCTCTGCAAAGGCGGCAGTATCGCCTCGTTTCCTTTCGACGCGAAGGGAGGCAGTTCTCTTTCCTTCTCGAGCACGTCTGCAAAGGTGTTGGTGGGCAGAGCGGTGGGCTTGGGCACCGGCATCCTTCCTCGCGCACCGTCTTTTTCCGCGTCCGTCGCTTCCGTGGGCCACTTCCACGCTTCTTCGTCTTCCACCAGCCTCCTGGGCACCGCAGACATCGCCATGGGACGACGAAACGACGCGGTGTTCGCGCACATGAACATCTTCGCCATCGTCGGTACCGAACTGCTGCTAGGGTTTAGGACGAATGCGGACTTAACCCACGAAGGGAAGGGACATCGAGGGAGTTTCTTCTCGACGGAGGAGGACGTCGTGGCAATTGCGCGCCGTCTCTCGTGCCAACGATGCGTCGGCGCTTGTGTGTGAGTGTGATGAGTTGGTGGAGTGGATGGAGGTGAAATAATCTGGACGTTGTCTGCTTTGGACCTGACAAGGCGGATCCACGCACCTGCATGGTGCCTGGCCGACCTCTTCCTATCACCGACGTCGTGGGAAAAGCATCTCTCCTGGCTTCCCCTGCTCCCTTCCCGCACTTGTTCCGTCTCTGCACGTGCTCCATTCCATCCATTCCGCCGTCTACGTCGCTCTCTTCCGCCTGCTTGGCCTGTGCATCCCACGCTCCATCCACCAAGCCACACTTGTGCGCTCCTTCCAAGCGACCACGTCGAGTCCACGTTCGGTTGTGACGGATCACAACTGTGTGGGTCGGACGAACGGCGTCGACGACGACGACGATGCGCACGCGCGCGTGTTCCGCGCCTTCCACGCGAACGTGGCGGAGGAGGACGGTCGTGCCTGCGGGACTGGCACTGCTGCAGGTGCGTCCGCGGCAATCCTGGGCCCTCCTGCCGCAAGAAGAGTCGATGGTGGCGCTGTTCGAGACCAACACACGTGGTGTGGCCAACGTGTTCGATGTCACGCTGATCAACGGCAATCGTGGACAAAAACTCGCCGACGAAGCGGAAGGGAACGGATCCGGATGCGTGTGGGACGAAGATGGACACGTCGTCACCAACTACCACGTCGTGGGCGGAGCAATTGCAGCCAAAAAGACGTATGGAGCAGCACAAGTGGTGCTGCAAGGGGAAGATGGTGATTCCAGAGCCTTCCCAGCTACACTCGTGGGTGCAGATCGTAGGAAAGATGTAGCCGTGCTGCGTGTGGATGCTCCCAAATCGTTTCTGAAACCCTTGGTGCATGGAGACAGCACAGCGCTACGCGTGGGACAGCAAGTTTTGGCCATTGGCAATCCTTTTGGATTTGATCACACGCTGACCACGGGGGTGGTCAGTGGACTCAATCGAGAAATTCAGAGTCAGCTGGGCAGCAACATCGGTGGAGGGATCCAGACAGATGCATCCATCAATCCAGGTAGGTGAAAGCATTAGAACACACACAAACCAACCAACGAAAATGTGCAGACCCACTTGTCGTGTCCTCCGTATGGAAGGACAGAGGTCGGCCCTTGTTTGCACTTGCGAGATCATGAAGGGTGCTTCATATTCATTGTTTGTGACTGACACTCTGTGCCTATACCGTGCAGGCAATAGTGGGGGGCCTCTTCTGGATATGGAAGGTCGTATGATTGGGATTAATACGGCCATCTTCACCAATACAGGGGTATCTGCAGGGGTTGGATTTGCCATTCCCATCAATACAGTTAATAACATTGTACCACAACTGATCAAATTTGGCAAAGTTGTTCGTCCTTCTCTCAAGGTACAATTCGCAAAAGACAATGTGGCCCGGCAGTTCTCGGTGACCAACGGAGCATTGGCACAGTTTGTGGATGAGAAAAGCAATGCAGGAAAGGCAGGACTTCTGCCAACTCGCAGAAGTTTGGGTGGCATAGTTCCTGGCGATGTGGTTACTGCCATTGATGGGAGGCGGGTTCGCAACGAAGCAGACATCGATAACTATCTGGATGAATATCAAGTAGGCGAAGTTGTGGTGCTGACTGTGCTGCGTGGGGTAGAAACAGATAAACCGGAAAAACTGTCTTTAGAGATAGCTTTGGAAGAGAGTAAGTAACGGAGCAGGTGCGTTGATGATGGGATCTTGGAAAGCCCTCAGCTCTCGTGACCGTACCATGTAGCAAGCGATCGCGGTTTGTACACTTTTAATTGAGTGTGATCGCCTAGTGGAGAAGCTTGTATGCTCTCTTGCGCGCTACAAACCCACAGCACTTGCTGGCACCACAGATCGAATTCTGTGGCGCAAGATAGCAACCGTCCACCCGTTTTTCTCACTTGCCCATCTGTTTTCAAGCCCTTCAAAACCAAAACTTCCTACCCGGTAGATTTGAACTTGACTTCGATGTATGAAACCGTTGCATTTCATGCTTCGTTCTTCGCGTGTGTGTCGACTGTGGATTGCCCGGAACAGAGGTCTCTGGGGTCAACGGAGTGTGGATGGTTCGGTTGAGAAACTAGTGCTCTCCACAAGTACGAGTGAAGTTTTGTTGCCAACAACATGTTGGGAGCACTCTCTTGGAACCAGCATAGGGCCATGCATGCTTCTTTTCCATCGGAATGAATTCTCTTGGAGATTCCCAAGTGTATGCCTCACAATAGGTCCCCTTTCCTCTTTGGATGTGAATCGTCTCCTACCTCATTCGACCTCTTTGTGATGTTTGCGGGGCAATTCCTCGATCTTTCCATTTCGAATGTCGTCCGCCTCTCTTTGCTTCCTTATCCATGTTGTCCATAGATTTCTTCCCTCTTGTCACCGTCATCCATTCTCACAACTAACTTCCTTCGAAAATCTCTCACGTTGTGTCATTCTTGAATCGAGAAAAGCAATGAAGCTGCGACCGACGAGACACGATGGACTCCGAGATGACAAAGGGACGTCTCTGTTTTTGGATGGAGGAACGTTGCAAGATCGCAAGCGAGCCGACGCGTGACCTCCCATCGCTTGCCTACATCTCCACATGGCTTACTTATGTGGCACCGAGATTCGCGCAATGTAGGACACGCGCGTGCTCGTTCTCCCGTACCATCCACACCGGAGAACCACGCGCCACAAGGCGAACGTGACCAAGATGTGGGGGGGAGATGGCTCCACGTCACATGGTGACGCTCTCTTCACGCATCACGACACGTGTGTCCATGCACACCTTGGACATACCATGGAATCGTTTGAATCCACGTGTTCCCATTTTCCTCTTTTTCGATGTGGGGCTCAAATGGTTTATTGGTTTCTCGATTGGTCGTACCTCGGTGCTATCAAGATGGTGAGCTTTGCATAATCCTATTTGAAGGAGAAACCCCTACCTCCAAGTGTCCCGAGTCACTTGGAAGGACCAAAGGAATAGTCAAACCCCTCGCAAGAAGAGGTGAGTAGCGTGAAACGTATGGGATTGTAGCATTGCCTTCACCTTGATAGATTGCAGTGGAGTGTCGGAAGGGATGGGCAAAGAGAAGTGTGAACGATTGCCTCCATGTTGGACCCGTGAACCTGCCAAAGTCGTGAAACGCATCGCCATAGGACCGTGGTGGGTGACTCGCCTACCTTGGAACGGAACTTCACCCCTCGCTAGTGCATACACGATCTTGCTTCAGCATCTCTTTCCTTCTCCACGGCCTCCGCGGGAGATGAAGCGGTCCACACGGGCACCGTGGGCACGCACGCAGTCCCACGTGGCATTCGTTTCGTGGTTCGCACGTCCGCCAGTGGTGCAAAACACGTGTGCCACGATCCTCAGGCGACCTTCGTGGCCCTTTTTTTTCCCGCGAAAACCGGTGCAACCGTCCCTTTCGCCGGGTCTATTTCGAATTTGAAAGGGAGGCTTGAAAGGGAGCCTTTCCTTTCGAACCCGGTCGACGAGGGCACTGCTCGTCGACACACGAGCACGTCGGCGCAGATTCGCACGAGCGCACGCACGTCGCCATCGCCGTCGCGGCGCTGAGACGCGCGGCAGGCGCTGCCGTGCGTGGGATGAGTGCTGGTGCGACGCACGGGACGGTGCACGAGGCCACGGGGACGAGGACGGAGCGAAACCGCGCGGCGGAAGGCGTGCACGTGCCGAGGAACGCACGTGCAGGACCACGTGGGACGTGGACGAGACACACGAGGCGTTCCGTCCGAAAACAACGGCTGACCGCGGTGGAAACGTGCGGTGGGATGCGAACGGACCAACTGCAGCCGCGGAAGGTGCGAGCGCGGCGCTCTCGCACGGATACCAGTACGATCTGGTGGTGGTTGGTGGAGGTTCTGGTGGTTTGGCCTGTTCGAAAAAAGCAGCCCAACTTGGTGCAAAGGTAAGCGAAAAGGAAGAAGACGATACAGCAACGCACGGATCGGATGGATGGCGTGGCATGGAGCTGACGAAGAAGGTGTGGGATGCATGAACGGTATGGGGAACCAGGTGGCTTGCTTGGACTACGTGACACCTACGCCGCAAGGAACACGATGGGGACTTGGAGGAACCTGCGTCAACGTGGGATGTATTCCCAAGAAACTGATGCATCAAGCAGGCATCATTGGGGAGATCTTCAGCGACGCCCGAGAATTCGGGTGGAAACTGCCACAAGATGTTCAGTTGGAATGGGAGCAGATGGTGGGTGGCATCCAAGACTACATCGGGTCCCTGAATTGGGGCTATCGAGTGGCGCTCAGGGACAACAAGGTTGAGTACATCAATGCGCTTGGCAAGTTCGTGGATGCTCACACCATGGAGTGCACCAAGAAAAACGGAAGCAAAGTCACCATCACTGCCGACAAGTTCGTCGTCGCTGTTGGTGGGAGGCCAAGGTATCCAGATTTGGAAGGTGCAAGAGAGCTTTGCATTACTAGTGATGATGTTTTCTCACTCCCATCACCGCCGGGAAAAACACTGTGCGTTGGAGCCAGCTACATTTCGCTAGAAACGGCAGGATTCCTTACTGCGCTCAAATTCGATGTCACTGTGATGGTGAGGTCCATCTTGCTGCGAGGTTTTGATCAAGAGATTGCGGAACAAATTGGAGGGTACATGGAGCGCCATGGCACGCGATTCATTCACGAGACGGTTCCTACTAAGTTCGAGAAGGTTGCAGACAAAATCATGGTTCACTGGAAGAACTTGAAGACGGGCATCGAAGGACAAGAGGAATTCGACACTGTGCTGCTTGCGCTAGGCAGAGATGCCATAACGAAAGACCTGGGGCTGGAGAATGCAGGTGTAGAAATTGACCGATCGACTGGGAAAATCCCTGCCACGAACGAACAGACCAACGTCGCCAACATCTTTGCCATTGGCGATGTCCTGGAGAGTAGACAGGAATTGACCCCCGTGGCCATCAAGGCTGGCGAACTCCTGTCTGCCCGCCTCTTTGGTGGAGCCACCAAACAAATGGACTACAATCAAGTGCCAACCACTGTTTTTACTCCTCTTGAATATGGTTGTGTGGGTCTCTCAGAGGAAGAGGCCATTGCAAAGTATGGAGAAGAAAACCTCGAGGTGTACATAAGTTATTACAAGCCGTTGGAGTGGTGCACGAACCACGAGGAGCATAATGGTGTTCAGGTGAGAGAAGACAGTGCATGTTATGCAAAGCTCATCACTCACCTGCCAGACAACGAGCGGGTGATTGGCCTCCATGTGCTCGGTCCAAATGCCGGAGAAGTGACCCAAGGATTTGCAGTTGCTATCAAATGTGGAGCAACCAAGGAAGATTTTGACACCACGGTGGGCATCCACCCCACCACAGCAGAAGAATTCACGACGCTGAAAGTGACGAAACGGTCTGGTGTGGACGCCCGTAAAAAAGGCTGCTGAGGTTAAAGTCCCTGCTGGCTGGCAGTCATGCTTTTGTCTCATCCCTGCGGCAACGCAGTGGAGGACCATGATTGCCCCCAGCAGGCGCTGTTTGATGCATTACCTCGCAAAAGGATTTCATGCTTTTGCAAGGGCATTGTGAACAGCTTGTGTTGATCGTCAGGTCGACTTGGCACTGATCATGACGACGCTTCCCGAAACGCTTCGGCGGGGGAAGCGTCTGAACTCTCACCTGCCACCGGGGAATGCCCGTGGAGCTGATTGGAGCTCCGCATCTATCCTCGAGAGTTTTTCCTGCCGATCAATGCAGAACACGCAAGTAAAGATTGTGCTTGTTGCTTTCACCTCTCCTGCCTCTTGCTTTGCTTGCGTTGTTCTCTCCAAACCTCTTCCTCATCCGTTCCAGGTGAAATCCATCCGAATCTGAAGGGGTGTCGGTTCGAGTCCAAGGTTGCTCCGAGAATCAAGCGAAGTGGACCGACGAGCGACGTCGAACGGCGTCGCAGAGCTCCGCCACGATGGCAGAGCGTCCGAATGCAGTGGCGATGGCCTTGTTGCGACAAGATGCGTCGGCTGTCGATCGACAAGGTGGACGAGAAGGACGTGGTGGAGCGTTCTACACCGCAGACCTGGTGTTGGGCACTCCCGCCAAAACATATTCCCTTCTGGTAGATACAGGAAGCACCGCCACCTTCGCTTCCTGCAAGTGGTGCAAACACTGCGGTGGAACCAACAAGATGGATCCTCGTGAAAGCAAGACCGCCAAGTGGATACGTTGCAAGCAAGTGGATGGGCTGGATCTTGCAGAGAAGGAATGGGATACCATACAAGGCAGGACGAGCTTCGAGGAGGAACCAAGACCAGCCAGAGAATCCAAGGAGTATTCTAGGATCGTCAAGGAAGGATTCAATCTATCTTCGTGCAAACAATCCATCAATCACGCGAGTTGCGATGGAGAGTTCTGCAAATATAGGATTGAGTACTTGGACCAAAGTGCGACCGGTGGTCGGGTGCTGCAGGACATCCTTCACCTAACAAACGGGGCTACTGCACAATTGGATATTGGATGTGCAGAGTATGAGAATCGCAAGATTGCCGTGATCAAGAGAATGGATGGGCTGATTGGCTTGGCTCCCATCCGCGGAAGCCCACCGCAGCAATTGCACAGCGCAGGGGTATTCACTTCTCCCTCTTTTGGCCTGTGCTACGGACGTGTCCAAGAGAAAAAGGGCATCCTGGTCATGGGCAGTTGGAACATGCAAAAAGTGAAAAAGCATTTCTCTGGACAGCTCAAGTATGCTTCAATGACGAAGCGGTCGGATCCTGCGACCCAGAGATTCGTGCTTAGTCCCCGTGCAATGTGGCTTGGCAGCATGAAAATTGCAGACCAAAACTTACTCTCCCAAGGCATATACAAGGGAATAATGCTGGACAGCGGTTCTGCATTTACAAGAATGGTGCCTCTGCTCTTGTTGGCTTTTCAAAAGTCCATACTCGACCACGTAAACAAAGTGGCTGGGCTTCATCCTTTGAAGGATCGCCCAAAACTCTTCCAAGAAGTCAAAGCCACGTGGGAAAGCATATGCTTTCGTGCCGACCACTCCATCCCCTTTGAAGAGGTCTTCCAGTCCTTTCCTGTTTTAAAGGTCGAAATGCAAGGTGGTTGGAGTCTTGATTTGGATCCGTCAAGGTACATGTTTTACTTGACAGAAGAAGAGGTGACCCAAGGCACCTTGTCTCGCGATCTACAGGAGTGGAGCTATGCCCGTTCTGCAGTGTTCAATGTATCTCAAAAGAGTAGGAGCGAGAAGAATGATACAAGCATCGTTCACGAAGGAGCATGGTGCACAGGAATACGTGTACATCATAATACTGGCTCCACAATAGGAGGACCTGCCCTGTCTGGAATGTTTGTTCACTATGACCCTTCGAGTTCCAGAGTAGGTTTTGTAGATGCAGACTGCGAGTCTTTGCAAAGGGACATCCTGCAGACGCCAGATGAAGCTTCGACAGGGCACGGGTCTCTTGATATTGTGCCAGGAGACCACCAAGGGGCAGATCCAAGTGTGCGACTTCCCCAAATTGGGCAGCAGATGCATGTATGGACAGGCCTTTTGTTGATCCTGCTACTTTTGTCCATCGCACTGGGAGGTGTTCTTGCTCCATGGATAGCACAGGCACTACGTCGGCGTGTCCGGTACACTGCCTTGGGTAGATCCATTGAGATCCCATCACTCTCCAGCAGCGTGTCGATCCCTCGCCAGCCAGCTCCATGAGAGCGAACTACCATCCAAGCACACAGGTGTGAAGTGGAAGACGGCACATGCAAGCCGTTGTCCTTGCCGCAAAGCTACTCTTGTCCTGGAAGCTTTTCAGTAGTACAATTCAGTTGGACATACCTTCTTTCTTCAATTCTGACTTCTTCCTTCGGTTTCCAGAATTGTGCCACATCTTCCACTTAGGAGCAGCCAGCCTTTCCAGGAACCTGCACCCTTGCCTGCTTCTGATGTCTCGCCTCCATGTCACTTTGAGGAGCGCTTGCATCAGCCACCGTTTCTCTCATACACACACAAGCATTGAAGGTCTTAGATTCCTTCGTTCTCTGACTCAGCAAATGCAGTTGCTTTCTTGAGTTGCTCTGGTGGTTTCCTCCCACAACTCGCATGTCCTCCTGCATCGAGTTCGATTGGGAAACCGTCCCAACTAACCTTCGGGTCTAATTCTCGTTTGATTGGAGAATCGATGGGGCGATTCTCCTTTCAATCCGGGGGAACGTAGGCTTATCCGAAGGGTGTGGACCCTGCACCACAGACCAGCCGACAGGATGGCGCAGACTTTGGTTGGCCGTCGCACCGTCGCAAATGCGCTTCCTGCTCGGCAAAGGCGATGGAATCCAATGCGTGCAGTGCCACGTGCCGTGGTCTTCGACATGGACGGCACGCTCACGCGAGCAGAGATCGATTTCGCACAGATGCGTGCCAGGACAGGCATACTCACTGGTGATCTCTTCGCCACCATGGAGTCTTGGCCCGATGAAAAGACGGTGAAAAAGGCCATGGAAGTGATACTGGAGATGGAATCATGTGCAAGGAGCCAGACAAGGATACAGCCGCACCTGGAAGAGCTCCTGGAGTTCTTGGAGGCATCGGATGTTCGTTTGGCCTTGGTCACACGCAACACCAGGGAAGGAACCGATTCCTTCTTTCAACTCATCCATCCCAAATGGAAAGATAAATTTCAAGTCGTACTGACACGAGAATTCCGGTTCGTCAAACCGGATGCCAGGCTCCTGCACCATGTTGCCCGACGGCTGAAGGTGCAGGAGCACGATATGCTCATGGTAGGAGATAGCAGAGAAGACGTGGAGTGTGGAAATGCTGCTGGTGCCATGACATGCCTCCTTGAAGGGGGAGGGAACGAAATTCTCCCATCAACGGGTTCAACAGCTCGATCTCTAGAGGCAGAAGATGAGGAAATCTGTGCCAGCTTTGGATTTTGCGACGAGGACGTCGAAGCCTACGAGGCAGGATTGGAGGAAGGAGGTGGGGAGGCCGACCCCATGCTGCGAGCAAGAAACTTGGCCCATCTCAAAGAGCAGCTCCAAAATGGTGCGTTGGAAGGAGCAGCAGCAAAACCGCCGGATGGAGTGGCGTTTATTGCTCGTATGAGGGCAGCTGGACATCTGCGCGCAGCAGCTTCTTCCTATCCATCCATTGCAAAGGCTGCGGGGGGATTCTGTGGCGATGGGGGCGACTACGCAGACTCTGTGCTGCACCTCGGGTGTGCACAAGGGGCGTTGACAATGGCAATTGCATGCCAAGGGGTGCACACCGTGGGAGTGGACGTGCGCCCACAAGCTGTGGAGGCCACACGTGCTAGAGGGCTCCTGTCCATGCATCTGCCCAGCTGGGAAGACATAAGCGCGTTGGAGAGTGTGAAGGTACAATTAGGTGGACACGCAAGTGTTGTCATAGCACATGGCAATGCCGCATCAGGCTTTCCTTGGGATAGCTCCTCTGCCCTTGCTGAGCTCGGGCGCACGCTTTCCCCGGGCGGCAGGATTTGCGCTCGCTTTGGCGTGAATGGGCTGGATGTAGATCGGACGCAACGAGCGTTGGAAGAGGCCCGCTACCATGTAAAGGCATGGCATGTGGAATCCGATGCAGGGGTGCTGGAATTCATCGCAGCAAAAGCTTAATTCCATCCTGATACTGTTGCTGCGTTTTGGAGCGCCTCTTTCCTGCACATGGAATCCATGGATGCGACGCTCCCCATCGTGTTCACCCGGTGCAGCTCTTCCAACCGTGCACATTCGTGCCCTTGTGCCATACCATGCTTCTTCCATCCGTCTTGGCACCTGCACCTGCACCTGCACACACACATGGTGGTGTGGATTTGTCCAGCACTTCCCATCGCACCTGTCTTGAACCAAGCTAGGACGAGTCTCGTTCGAGCTGCACGTTCGTCGATGGCGCGGACGGCGCGTTGCCTTTCTGCGCGTCGCCATGCCGCGTCTACGTCGGCTTCGTCGACGTGGCGGACGCGACAGGGTGCGTCTGGAAGCCACGGACGCGCCTGCGACGCCGAAGCGTCCGCCTCGGTGCCGTTTGCGACGTGTGTCCTCGGCGGACCGACGAGCGTGCACGTGGAGCGCTTGCGTCCGTGCGAATCCTGCGCGACGTTCCGCGCCAAACGCAGCACGAAGCAAGCCTGCGAGGCGTGCGGCGGATGCGGCGTGGCGCAAGTGCGCTTGGAAGGCGTCGAAGAGGTCCAATGGCGACCATGTCCGGCATGCGGAGGTGCAGGTGCAGTGGCCGAGGAGTTCTGCAAGGCGTGTGGTGGGACGCAAGTGCGCTTGGAACGTGCAGAAATACGCGTGAGCGTGCCTGCAGGCATGGGACAAGGTGCGAGGCTGCGCGTCAAAGGACAAGGACACGAGATGCCGGACGGTTCCGTCGGCGACTTGTACGTCCAAGTGGACATGGAGCTGCACGAAAGCTTCCAAATGCATGGGAAAGACGTGCTTTCTCGCCTCACATTGACGTACTTGGATGCATTGCTGGGTAGCACGGTCGTGGTGGAGACCTTGCACGGTGCAAAGCTTGTGCAAATTGCTCCGGGAACCATGCATGGAGACGTCATTGCCATCGCACAATGTGGTGCTCCCGGGAAGGACGAAACGAGGGGGAGCCATCGAGCCATTGTACAACTGGAACTGCCCAAAGAAATCAGCTGCGAAGAAAGGAAGCTGCTGGAGGAGCTGAGGGAATTGCAACGGGCGAAAGAAAAAGGGAAAAGCAGAAGAAGCACAAGAGGTAGATGACGAACATGTGTGAAATCTAGCATACCGCGTGGACGTGGATGGGCTTGTAGATAGTAGAGGCGAAGCCGTGCCCTTCCACACGCTTGTAAAGCAAGGACTTGAACATGCATGCAGGGAAGCTTGGAGAATCGAGGTGGGATGGAATGAGGTGGTTCTGGAAAGGCTGCGTTTTTGACCGATCAAGCAGCCCGCCCTGATCTGGCCCACATACGAATGTATATACAATCAACTTCCAATTTTTTATTTGCCCCTGCTGCTCTGTGGTCCTGCAGTCTTTGCTCATCCACCAAGTCCTTCTAAGTTGATGATGAGACGTTTGATCTTTTTCTTCTGCGACTCTTGCTCTCTCCTGCCTCCGGTCTCCCCTATTGCTTCGTGCATCTCCCAAAGGACCCCAGGGAGGTACTCTGGCGGCATGTCTATGTCTCGCATCAATTTTCTGAATCGTTCCTGTGCTCCGTTGTCCCCAGCGCTCCAAATGTGAGCGAAGATTATGGCCGCCTGTTGCAATGTATACAATCCTCCGTCCAAACGTTCCAGGTACACATCATCCAAATCCAATTCAGCCCCCTCGCCTAACTCTTCTTCCAGCTTCTCCTCCACGGCACGCACTTTTGCACTGTACCTGATGATCAAATCGAACACCAACCCACATTTTTCGTAGTCGGACTCCACGAATTTAGCAGCGATTCTTTCCCAGGTTGACTTGGTTAAGGCACATTGTAGCAAGTTTGCAATGATGGACACGCACCTTGCCTCCATTTCCATTGCATCACTACCCTTTCCTGTGCTTTGACTGCTGGCAAAGCATTTGAAGAGGCTTCGTAGACCCAATCTCTCTACAAACCGCTCCACAGCATCCCCGTTATTCGCCATCCCATAATCCAACACTTTTAGCGCCCCTCCATGCACTTTTGTCTTGGCCTTGAGCAGGATGACCATGAGCTCGACCCCTTCAGCAATCAGGAATTCCTTTTTATTTTCTTGGGTCAGCAGACTGCTACACAGCGCATCGAAGACATTTTCCAGTGTTTCTGCCTCGTCTTCGTTGTCCGGTTCTTTGTTCCTATACTGTGCGATGACCCTAAGCAGGAGTTCAATGCCGTTCTTCTCTCCAAATTTCAGCTGGTTTTTCCCACTGGATTGCAGGAGGATGGCCAGGATCTCGCTGGCGTATTGCTTGTTGCTGTCGAATTCTTGCTTTTGCAGCCGATGGACCAGCCATTCCATCAAGTTCGTACTCTGTCCGAACCGTTCTGCCATATCCAGCTTGATTTCCACGAGGTTTTCGACGGTAGAGAGCACGTGGAACACCGCCATGGCTTCTTCTGCCACGTTTTCGTCGAATCGTTCGAGGCTTTCGGCCAGGTGTTCCACTCCTCCTGCTTCGCACACGGCTTCTACGATCCTCTGTGTGTTTACTCCGGATTCTTCGCGCACGTCTTCGCTCGTGAGTTCCTCCAACACTTCTACTGCCAGTGCTGCGACGTCTGCATTTTCGTGTGCGAGCAAGGCCACGAGGCTGTGGACGAGCTGCAGGCGCACGAACTCGGCACCTTGTTCCGGCACACCTGCGAGTTCTTTCAGCTTGACCATCTCTTCGTGCAGTTCCAGCTCCGATTCCATGTACGCTTCTGGTTCCTCTGCATGTCTGCTCCTCGCTTCGAGGTTCGCTTTGCGCTTCTTCTCGAACGCGCTGTAGATCCGCTTGGCACCGCGTGGATCGGCGGACACGCCGCCTTCTCGCGCTTGCAGTGCGGCTTCTGCTTCCGCCAGCAGCGCTTCGCCACGTGCGGATCCCTCGGCTTCGCTCTTCCATCGCTTGGAAGGCGGCATGTCCGTCGTGTTTGTGTCGCCATCACCTGCTTCCATCGTCGAGGAGTTGCAACTGCACACGTGGCTTCACTCATCCAACCTGCCTTCCATCGCTCTTGTGTCCTTGGAGAAATGCAGGGGCTGCTCCCTGCATGCATGCCATCCATGTGCCACTCCTGCAGTGGATCCTGCCATTCCATGGATCCATCCGACGGCCGTGCGCGCTTGCGGAGATTGTGCTGCGTGCGAGGTGGGTCGGCCACACACGCGATCCTTTCGTCCGACGGAGATCGCACATGCTAGACACGCAAATCGCACTTCGTTCTGAAATGGTTCGCTTATGTCAGAAAAGGAGCTACTCGGGGATTCTATCTCTGGACGAATGAGTGGACACGTTTTCTTCATGCACTTTAATCATCGTTCAATCCATGCTCAATGCGGACGCTCGTGTAGCACTGCCGTGCTTGAGCAGGGCCCCTTCGAGCCCCTGATCGCCTCGATTGAGTCGCAAGCCCCAATATACACATCCTTACAGAATTGGGACACGGGTCCCTTTCAGAACCAAGGCGTCTCG